>JAUNZO010000107.1:0-96172 GCA_031894775.1 Chloris gayana | reverse complement strand
ACATGGACCAATTCACATAATTGTTTACTATTACAAAAATCATGTCCATCTTGATGGGCGTGTACGAATTCATCAAAGAAGTGAAACATAGTGCACAAATTATTAAGGTTGAAATAGATTGCTAAAACTCCAGTTGTTGGTTAGCAGAGACCTCTGTTGTTGTCATTGTTACTGGCATTTCTTCTATATATACTTCTATGGTAGATATATAGAAGAAATCAGAAATGATACTGATGAGCGCAGACATGCATGATAATGTTCGAACGTAACCATTATGCAGGTACTCAGGTACAAATTAATATAAGTGTTCTTTCGTTTTTTTAAAAAAATATAATATGATCTTCTGGTAGACCCGTGAGTCCATGATATCCCTTGGCTTGACCTATATATAAACCCCTAACACATGGATTGGAAACTCACCATATGCAAAGGAAGCAGTCTAAAGAATTTCTCAATATCTTCTAACATATAGGCTAGAACTAGAGTAGGAAGCTCATACGTATGGACGATTACTTTTACCATCCACTGCTTCTGTCCCTCCTCGCCGTGGTGGTGCTGCAGGTTGTGAAGCGGGCCATGAGGCTAGCATCACAGAGGCTGCCTCCGGGGCCATGGGAACTGCCGGTAATCGGGAGCATGCACCACCTAGTGAACGTCCTACCGCACCGTGCACTTCGAGATCTGGCAGCCAAGCATGGCTCGCTCATGATGCTGCGTCTCGGCCAGATACCGCTTGTGGTGGTGTCCTCCAAGGAGACGGCTCGCGCCGTGCTCAAGACCCAGGACACCAACTTCGCCACCCGCCCCAAGCTCCTTGCCGGCGAGACAGTTGGGTACGAGTGGGTGGACATCCTCTTTGCCCCGTCCAGCGACTACTGGCGGAAGCTCCGGCAGCTCTGTGCCTCCGAGATCCTCAGCCCCAAGCGTGTGCTCTCCTTTCGCCACATTAGGGAGAACGAGGTGAATGCTTTCATGTTACATGAACTGCAGAGTAGAGACGCAAAATATGCACAAACTGGGACCCAAAACTTTATGCAGCATGCAGAATTATATATTTATCACGAACTTGTAGACTTTTTGCACATACAATCTTAGCAACATAAACAGAATAAAATTGGCCAGGTGTTGTCTTGAACTGAAACTGACGGGATGTTCGACAGGTGAGTCTGCGGGTGGAGGAGATTCGAGCGATGGGGCCATCCACTCCAGTGAACCTGAGTGTGATGTTCCACAGTATCACAAACAGCATCGTGTCGCGAGCGGCATTTGGTAAGAAGCGCAAGAACGCGCCAGAGTTCTTAGCAGCCACTAAGGCCGTCGTCGGGCTTGCGAGCGGGTTCAACATCCCGGACCTGTTCCCCGCGTTTACCACCATTCTTGCCAGGCTCAGTGGCATGACCCGCAGCCTCAAGGATATCCACAAGACGGTCGACACAATCTTGCAGGAGATCATTGACGAGCGGAAGGGTATCCGTGACGAAAAGATCCAAAGTGGCGCTACAACTGTCGATGAGAACCTCGTTGATGTCCTTGTTGGATTACAGGAGAAAGGGGGATTTGGTTTCGACCTTACTAACAGCATCATAAAGGCCGTCATACTGGTAATGACTCATCATTTTTATAGTCTCGTATACAGAAAACAAGTTTGTAGGTTACTAGTGCATGTAACACAGGACATGTTTGCCGGCGGGACGGGGACATTCGGGATCGGCGATGGAGTGGGCGATGTCGGAGCTGATGCGGAACCCACCGGTGATGAAGAAACTTCAGAGCCAGCTCCGGGAGGCATTCCGGGGAAGGCAGTTGTCACAGAGGCTGACCTGCAGGCAAGCAACGTTCGGTACCTGAAACTGGTCATCAAGGAGGCGCTGCGGTTACACCCCGGCGCCATTGCTAGTGCCACGGGAGAGCATCAAGGAATGCCAGTTGAACGGGTATACAATCCCGGCAAAGTCACGGGTGGTCATCAACGCATTTGCTATTGGCCGTGACCCCATGTACTGGAAAGACGCTGAGGAGTTCATGCCAGAGAGGTTTGAGGACGGCGCCATCGACTTCACTGGAGGTAGCTACGAGTTTCTGCCATTCGGTTCTGGCCGGAGGATGTGCCCTGGCTTCAACTATGGTCTAGCCAGCATGGAGCTCACCTTCACTGGACTGCTATACCACTTTGACTGGTCTCTGCCAGAGGGCGTGAAGGAAATTGATATGGATGAGGCGCCCGGTCTAGGCGTACGTCGCCGCTCTCCACTGATCCTTTGTGCCACACCGTTCGTGCCGGCTGTCACTACCGGTGTCTAGCCTTATATGCATCGTCATACTGGCAGCATGTCACCTATACCTATCGCTAAATAAGACTATAAAACTAGTTTATGTATCACACTGCCGAAACCTTTCTATGCTGCATGCACCCCAGGCGTAGTACAATTATCCATGGGGCTTGTACTTTAATTGATCTTTTTAAATATATTATCCGTTCTCTCTATTAATAAAAACAATTGCATCATTTACAAAATTCGAAAACACTATTTCACATTACTTGGATTTCTGTTCAACACCTAGAAACATCGTAGTTCTCTCAGCATATGCACTATTTAGTGCGCACGTAGTAATCAACTTTATTCGTAAGAGACACATGTAAACTGTTGCATGTTGCTATTGGGTGATACTTTATTCATATGTTTAGCTAACTTATGAGAGCAAAATGGTGCCACTAGATTTTTTGTATGTTGCACGATTTCTTCCTTTTGTTTTCATCTGTTACGCTACAAGTTGGAAAACTATTTCTGTATATTGCACATTCCCAACAAGTCACAAAAGTTAAATCTGTATCATTTGACAATATTGACTGAAATAATTAAATTTCAGGCCACTGAAATTAATAACTTAGCAAATGCCAAACTCAAAACAGTGATTATATATTTAAATCTTTAATTTGAAAATATTTCAACCTAACCTAACAGTGTTAAACGTTTGAATTCAATCAAATCAAATCAAATCTTTGTTCAAATATCTTTATTCTTTTCCTGCACACGATTAGAATAGTGCTCTATTGCAGCAGGCGAACAAGGGCATCACTGGCGGACGCCTAAAATGCCACTAAGGCCTTGTCACTACTTTCTTACAAAATTAGCCGTGGTCGTGCGACCGTGACTGCCATGCCTAGCACTTAGCCTAATATAGGCGCTCGGTCTAGGCTTCACTACTGATGCCCTATTAACAAAAGGAGGGCAGACCCGAGCACCGGCTCGTCACCCTAGATGTTGTCGCTGCGACGCCACCTATCACCCATCCGTCCGTCGTACGCCATCGCTCGCTCCCATCACGCCACGTTAGGCCGTGCAAGCCGCCGCACGAGGATGAGCCACCGCCGGAGGAGGAGAAGTATGAGCTGCCACCGGAAGGGCCACAAAGAAGCGCTACATGGTGGGCGCTAGCGCCTTCGAACCGCCGCCACCGGATGTAGGCGGCGGCGGCAGAGGAAGAGAGGTGACTCGTGCCACCGCTACAGGAGCCGCTGGAGGAGTGGGGCGGCTTCGCGGGGTGTTCGGGAGGACAAGGGCCCTCTTGCCCCACGACCGCCGGTTGCTCCAAGAGCGGCACCAATGCCGGCTGGTAAGGGCCGGAGGAGGAGGAGCCGTCGGTGCTAGAGAGGAGGAGGAGGAGAAAGGAGGCGCCGCTACCCTAACCCTAGCAGCTAGGTGGAGGCGGTGTTGTGCGCACGGATAAGTGGTCGTGCGGCGTTGCACCCCCCTCCCCCCACCTATTTATAGGAGGGTGTGGTTCCTAATGGCGGGCTGCGCTGTCGGGCCCATAGCCAAATGGCCCGAAAGCCTTAGCTGTGGGCTCGACAGGGTCCGTAGCCGGTGTTGATAGCGCTGTGGCGGGCCCATGGCCCGTGGGCCCGTTATCCGCGACCCACTAGTGTCCGCGGCTATTTTGCGCACGTAATTGCTGATGCCACTGTGTACCCCGTCTCGGCGACGGACACTACAGGAGACCGTCACCGTGGTCAAAATGGTGTTTGCCGCTATAATGTGTTCTTGTAGTAGTGGGAGCTTGGACCGAATTCAACCGTGAAGCCCACACCACACCCTTCCCTTTTTTGCCCAACATTGCCCCTTAACCGGACGGCCATAGGAACAGTCATCCCCTACCTGCCGCACCTGTCCGCTCGACGCGCCTCCATGGACGTCAAAATCGACGTGGCATGCATCCAACGAGCCACCCTCCTCACCTGCGCACAGTCACCCCTATGTAAGCCTCTAGAGTCGCTACACCCATCCCCAATCCCTCTCGCGTAGTTTGCCGGTGCACCGTAGCTCCGGTTCGCCGCCCCACCATTGACGTTGGAGAAGAAGAACCTCGATGGTCAGTTCCACCTGCGCAAGGTCGTTCTCCGTGCAAGATGAGCAGGACCCTTGAAGTTCCCGACCTCCGTCATCTTGGCCATCGTACGTCTTCGACGGTGAGGCCCCTTCCCATGCTAATCCCTCCGTCGTTGGCCCCTCGCAGCCCCGGAAAAGGGTTCGCGTGGTCACCGTCATCCATCGCTCACCGCCCACCATCAACATTGACAAGATACATGTCCTCGTCGTCCTCACTCCGTCGCTGTCCACCTATCTAGAAGATCCGTGGTGAGCTGGTATGTGTTTCCCCTCCTTTTCCCATTGAATCCACGTTGCTTTGTTATTGTGTGTCGAGCACCCGCCGCCACCGCTATGACCAGTGTGGATCTTGCTATTTGGAGCTCACGTGAGGTTGTGGAGAGGTGCCCGAGGTCCGTCGTAATCCCTTGTTGGTCATGCGCATCTTTTCTGAACAAGCTCGATTGTTGATGGATTCCTTCTTTCCCCTTCTTCCGCTGGCGTGCCGCTCGCCACCGCCTAACTTCTGGTGAGCTTTTTGGGTGGACAATATTGTTAGGTTTGCCGGAGCATGAACTTTGAGATGGTGTGATTGGTTTGGAGTTTTCTCGCCGTTGGAGGTTTTGGTGTCAAGCGCCGCCACGCGGACCAAGTTCGGTAAGCTTGCGCCGCCGCTGCGATAGGGGCCCGTCCAAAGGAGTGGTGCTCTCGGGTGCACAAAGCCATGGCTAGTCTCCTGGTGCCATCCTTTGGTACCACGGTGAGCCGGAGCGCCGAGCCGGTGGGTTCCACCGAGCCTCCGCCGTGTAGGGTGGCGCCGCCGCCTAGGTCCTGCAACTGCTTATGTCACCGGTTGGGGCTCGGTCCATGAGGCCTTGGCTTTATTTTGGTTGGACCTAGTCCATGTGGACAAAGGCTGGAGCTTTTGAATAGGGTTGGTCCACGTAACACTCGTAGATCCTAGAATATTCTCTGTTTATCTTTTTCTATCTTTATGATTTTCTTATAATTTCTTTAATCTTCAGAAAATCATATCTAAATATCTGGGCATAAAAACAATATACGGTCAGTCACATTAGGATCATAGCGACGTTCTCTATGCTTTGGTTAAGTTCTTATTCATGTTCTAGTAGTAGCATTAATAATTTTAGAAACGAAACATGTGGGTCATTTAGTAGCACAGGTCAAATATTTCAATTAATTTGAGGTAAGATAGTACTATGAAGGATTATGATGGCGCCAGAAAATTTTATCTTTTATCTTTTATCATAAAGCCTCTTGAATCAAAGCCTGTTTGGAGACCCAAAACAAGTCTTATGTAATGTGTGGAGGCATGCCATATTCTCAAGGTTTTAGTCAATAAAGTATACACAAAAAGTGGCATATTATACTGGTCATTGTAGGATAACAGGAAATAAGGAAAGTTATTTTTTTGGACTAGACAAATCAAGCAGTTGCTCTAGTTAAGTCTACAATTTGAAAAATACTTACACTGAGTTAGGTCGACTTTTTGCGCAACTTAGCGACCACGTGCCCCTTTGGGGTATCGCTTCTTCCTCCCAATTGTGACACTACACTACAAGAAATATTACCTTATGCGATTTTTGTAGAGATATTGAGTAAAAATGTCGCACAACAATCCATTTTATGACGTTCCATTCACATTGTGACAATAATTTCAAATGTGTCATAAAAAACAGAGAGAGGAATCATCTTAAACCAAGCCAATGTCATATTGTGATAAATGGTTCTGTGACACAAGAGCAAAACTAGGAATATTGCTATTTATGACATTAGTAAATCATAACTAAGGATTATCATCACTAAAATTAATTTTTTTTATCTTTTACTATTTCTCGGCTGCTTTGATTTTAAATCTAAAAATTAAAAAGGTATGAAAAATAATAATATAATATATACACTATTTTCTTTTATGGATACTATTGAGTACTAGGATTATTTTCTAATAATTAAAGAATATATATAGTTTATTATTTTGCTTCCATTCATTAAAGAATAATTCAAGGCAAGCAACATTCGGTAGACAAGATAGAGTAAAAGTTGATTTTAGCTATAAAGTATCAATGTTATCTGTGCTGGATTGGTTATTATCAACGTTGTAGCATGAATTTTTGTTATTTATTTATTTTTGTTGTATTTCCTTTGTAAATAATTAAATAAATACAAATATACAATTCATATAGTATTAAATTCATAAATAAAATAAACTAATAGTTAAATGTATTAAATACACTAATCAATTATATTATTTATTTGTTCAGTTCATTTCCTTTGTAAATAATTAAGTAAATACAAACTATAATTCATATAGAATTAAATTCATAAAGAAAATAAACTAATAGCTAAATCTATTAAATGCTAATCAATAATATTATTTATTTATACAATGTATTTGCTTTGTAAATAATTAAAGAAATGTAAGCACTAATACATGGTCAATGATGATAAATTAAAACTACATGATTGTTCCCTAAAATAAAATTACATGATATGGTTTCATCCAGATAATGCAACTATCCATGAAAGGTTATTCCTCAGCAATCCTTGCGCATGATGGTATTTCCCCTGAACATGAGAGTCATGCTTATAGGAGTTCAAACTTCTTGGATCTATGAAATGTGGCGCCTCATCATAGTGATAGTATTCATCCATATCCCCTGTATTCTCTACTCCAACAAAAATTCTTTGTTTACTAGGGACAACAATGTACTTTTTCTTGTCCTTCAGGTCAACACCTGTTGTCGGTCTAAGCTGTCTAAGCTAGTATCCAGGATCATCTTTGTGAGCTACCTTGTTTAGATCAGCGATGGTAAACCCGTATTCATTAACATAGACACCATGAGGGTGCTTCATCCATTTGCATACGAATACAGGGACTAGCAAATTTCGTACCCCTCATAGGTAACAACATTCCTTTTCGGTCGCCTTGATAACCATATTAACATTTTCTCATCAGTTGAATCACCATTTGGAAGGTCTTGGTTCGGGAACCATGTTGTGAAGGTTCTCTTTTGATCATTAATGAGCCACTCATCTGACTTGCTCGCGTTGGTCTCTTGGAGCTCTTGCAGGTGCTTGGCAAAGTACGGGGCCACAATCTCGGTCTATTGGAAGAAAAAAAATGTGCTTTGTCGATCTAGTCGTACTCACGGTCGGTAAATATTTTCCTTCCTATCATATCTTTTCCAGATAATCTTCCTTCATGACGTGAGATAGGAAGACCAATGGATGTATATAACTAAAATAATGTGAAATGAGTATATAACTAAAATTAGGATAAAAAACACTCTTACCCTACCTAAGTGTCCCCTCTCTATACCTCTCTCCCCTTTCCCTCCCTAGATACATCATTTTTGTGGAGAATGGAAGGAGCATGCTGTATTACTCCATGAGTATCAACTACACCCATTAAAACTCCACAACTCAAGTAATTTTGACTGAAATATGGCCGAAAAGAAATTGAATTGAAATGCATAATTCACCCACATTTTGAGATAATTGAATGAAAAAACTTATGGAATACTTCTTGCTTACCTTTGTAAACAACCTTCTCTAAAAGAACGAATTGAACTCCCCCCTCTCAATTTGGATGGTTTGCCCAAATTTTTGGGACGCCTCTGGAGGTGTGAGATACTGGTCGGCTCGAAGCTGATACTTATACATGTGGCCCAGTTATCGGAGGACCACTCAAACATCCGCTGCTACAAGCCCAAAAGTAGGGGTGGACCACTAGGACATCCGCCGCTAAATCCTCTCAAGTACTAGCGGCGGACCGCCCGGACAACCACCGCTATTGGGACCTCCTAGAGGCGGCCCAAGAAGCCATCCGCCGCTAATGTGCCGTCTCTAACGGCTGACGGCTTCTCACGCATTGTAGCAGCTGGCTGCATGCCATCCTGCTACTACGGGGCTGACCCTGCGCCGCTACAGTGCGTGTTTCCTATAGTGTTGGCGGATGCCGATTATTCCTGTAGTTTTAGTCGTTTCCCAACTGGTTCTTGATCCTATGCAAGGCATCTTTTTTTTTGTTGCTTCGAGCCCGTTATTCCTGTAATTTTAATCACATTCCCAACTGTTGATTGTGCCTATGCCAGGCATAGTCACTTCTGCCAAGATGATGTCATATATACTTACCATCACCATGATATGTGTGTCTCATTGGTGTCTGATTGATGGGTACAAATGTTGTGTATGGAAACATAACTTATGTCACTGGCCAACTGTTGTTTAATCAACCAGTGAGCACAACTGCGACAGGATCCACCACTCCTTCCTTTTATCTCATTGACTCCTTCATTTTGAGTCAACATAATTCATCTGTATTCCAACAGATTAAAAACATAGAGGTACCTTTTAATATATTTCACTTTAAATGTCAATGTTGCAGATTTCACGAGAGATGAAGTGAAGTGAGGGAAGAAGAAAGTAAGCAAATGGCCAAAGGTCCTCTCCCTCTATTTATGGAAAGAAAATTCAATACGAGTGGGCCGCACTGTGTCTCCCATGCGACCCGGCTCCGATTTACGCCGCGTGTAGGACGAACCATTCGACTGCCCCGATAGTTACAAACAAAGTCAGCTGATTAATTAGGCCAGTCTCAGTGGAGAGTATCATCACACGATTACCAAAAAGAATTTTTAAGAACCGTGTCGGTGGAGGGTCATGATGATGGCACTCATCTCTCATCCCATGACACTCCCCTCTTCTTTCTCATGACACGTCAGCAAATTTAATGCTCATGACACTACTATGACACTCCCATTAAGACTAACCTTAGGAACGTAAACGTGCTACCAGCATCTCCGAAAACGTAATCATGCTTATAATCTGGCCACGCAAGCCAACCTTTTTTTCCTTCACGGGCGTCAATGTTGACGAGTCCGCTTCTTCACCGGGCCATGCCTAGATGCTAAACTTAAGCAAACCAGAGTGGCAGGTCATCAGTCATCGTCCCACTCATCCGCATCTCTAAAAATGTGGGCACCAGCCAGCCCCAGCCAGAATGTGGTGGGTTCCACGGTGGAAGATCATCAATCATCGTCCCACTGATCTGCATCTCGGAACATGTGGGCACCAGCCAGCCCAAGCCACAATGTGGTATGTTCCACCTTTGTGGGCTTTATTGATCAATATCGACACACACAAGGATCTTCTTGCTTCAGCTTCTACATATTTTTCGTGGCAAATTTACCTTGTACTAATCACCTTTGAACCTATGATAGTTTGTCTAGAGGTTCTTAGGTGTTTCATGCAGCATTAAAATCCATCCCCAGCCTTCTGCTGTTGGTCATGACCTATTGATTCCAAGTAGTTTTGGAGGTTTCTCCATGGAAAATTGTCTTGGCCAGCATCGATATTGAGCAACAACAAAAAAAAAAAAACTGTACCAGTTCCCCTCTCTGTACTCTTTACTGCACCAACTAAATAAAAGTATCAGGTGCGTGGCGTGGTGGTGTTCCTAACAATAAGAGCAATAGGAAGAAATTATTGTGGACACAATAACAGAAAAAATCATGTCGGCACAGCAAATCATTTGGAACACATCACCGTATCAAATCGGCACAATGACTAAGAGAAGGAAACCGACGCCATTAGCGTGGACTCGTACCATGGTTTTCAACATACAAATCGGAGAATATAGTCTACTCCAGAACAAGCTCACATAAGATTTTGAAAAAAAATAAGTTTTGATTTTGGAAAAGTTGAGTGCTAAACCTTGCAAAACTGAACTTCCAGAACCTTGGAAATCTGGTAAAACTGAGTGCTAAACCTTGGAAATCAAACGGTTTAGTTTTGAAAAAGAAAAATTCCCTCACAAATATCGACAAACCAACACCGAACGGTATCACAGTGGCATCGATATTGTACTCTTAAAAGGAAATTTGAATACCTTTAATAATATTCCATAATAGTGCTGGGTTGTCCCCTACATGTGTCCCTCATGTGGTCCCTAATACTACATCATGTGAAAATCATGCTATCAAAAGATTTGACCTTTTCATCAGATAGGAGAAATCAAAACCAGTCACAAAAAAGAGGCTGAGTATTGTTTGGTGGACTGCCCTGCGGCAACTCCATGAAGTTTCATCGTTTGCACTATATATAGAACAACAAACTCATGGAGATTTACACCGAGCACACTGTCTCATTCTGCAAGATCTAAATACTAATTCAAAGGTAAACTATTTAGAACAAAAAATTTCCGTGTTTTTGTACTTTGCCAATTGTGAATAACGCAAGTAGATAAAATCAAAGTGAAGAAGGTGTGTGATCATCTAATAATGGTCCAAACAAATCAATATTAAATAAATAGATTAAAAATTAAATATTATAGAAAGTTGACACTCTATTGTCATAAGAATTTAGAATGGGAGAAAACCCAAACCGAGTTCAGCAATGACCTACATGGCTAACAGTATAAATAGGATCAGGATTGCATTGTATGTACATCACAATTGTAAGAGTTAATTTGTCCTGGATACTTAGGATCTAATAAAAATCAAATAGACAGTTGAAACATATGTAGATGACACAAAACAATTATCGCAAAGCTACGGATAAATAAGAAGAATACAAAAGTAATCTGTGCAGAAAGGGAGCAAACACATTATTCGAATGTTATACTAATTCAAAGGTTCATCAAATGAACCATGAATATAATGGTGACAATTACAAGATAATCATTAGCAAGCATATGTAGTAAAAAAGGTGCAACATGAAAAGCTAGCCGCACAAATGCGTGGACCACCTTGCGAATTATATATGAAATATGGGGAACTCAGATATACAGTGACTTAAGCATACAAACTCATGCAAAATGATGATGTGAAACCATGAAACTAGTGCCTCCCTTCTGTTAATATGTTAGGTTTCAATAAAGTGAGAGTTTAAGTTTAACTTCCATTTCGCCCTATGGGTGACAAACTGATGCCCAGTCATGCAGAGAAATGTCTTGTTTGTCAAGTGTGTTTAAGGTGGAGTGTTTCTTGGTTCTTTCGGTATTGTAGCACTTACCTTACTATGAGACATACTTTATATTCAGGTGGAATTTCAGTTGAGTAAATTGTTGGTAGACTACTAGTACATTTTATTCTCAGAAGAAGGAATTGGTGCCAATACCATAGAGACACATATCTTGTTTCATGTAGTTCTCAGGTGTTTCATGCAGCATTAAAAGCCATCCCTAGCCTTGTGCTCCTGGTCATGTCCTCGTGATTCCAAGTAGTTTTGGAGGTTTCTCCATGGAAAATTGTGCTGGCCAGCATCGACCTTGAGCAAAGAAAGGTGTACCAGTTCCGGTTATCTCTGTACTCTTTACTGCACCAACTAAACAAAAGTGTCAGGTGCCTGGTGTTCCTAAACAATAACAGCAATAGGAAGAAATAATATTGTAGACACAATAACAAAAAAAATCATGTCGGTAGAGCAAATCATTTGGAATGCATCGCCGTATCAAATCGGCACCAATGATTAAGAGAAGTAAACGGATGCCATTATCATGGACTTGCACCACTGGTTTTCAAAACTGATGAAAAGTGATCGGTTTTCATGCAAATGGGAGAAAATAGTCTACTCCAGAATAAGGGCATATACGGTTTTTGACTTAGGAATATGAAAAGAAAAGTTTTGATTTTGGAATTTTTTTTTGGAATCTGGGTAAGCTGAGCGCTATACCTTGGAAATCAAACTGTTTGTTTTTTAAAAAGAAATTCTCTAGCAAAAATGGATAAACCAACCGTGAGAAGTATCCATAGTTGCATCGATATTGTAAACTATGATACTTAAACAGAAAAGGTATTAAATACCACAAATACTATTTCATAATAGTGCCGGGTTGTTCCCTAAATGTGTCCCTCATGTGGTTCCTAAGCATACATCATGTGAAAATCATGTTATCAAAAGACTTTTCCTTTTCATCGCATAGAAAAAATCAAAACTAGTCACAAAAGGCTGAGTATTGTTTGGTGAACTGCCCTGTGGCCACTCCATGAGGTACCTTCGTCTGTACTATATATAGACCACCGAAGCAATGGAGACTTACAACAAGCAAACTATCTCATTCTGCAAGATCTAAATACAAAGTAGGCTTGAACCTTATTACCAGCTAGTAAGCCATGGAAGGTAACTTTTACCAGTCATTGCTGCTGTCCGTCCTCGCCATCGCGCTAGTGGAGCTCGTGAAGCAAGCTCTGAAACCAGCGGCAGCACGACGGCTGCCTCCGGGGCCATGGGAACTGCCCGTCATTGGCTGCTTGCACCACCTCATTAACGTCCTACCACACCGTGCGCTGCGGGACCTGGCAGCCAAGCATGGCCCGGTCATGATGCTGCGGCTTGGCCAGACACCACTTGTGGTAGTGTCGTCGAAGGAGACAGCTCGCGCCGTGCTCAAGACCCATGACAGTGTCTTCGCCAACCGGGCCAAGCTCCTCGCCGGTGAGATTGTCGTGTACAAGTGGGCTGACATCATTTTCTCTCCCTCCGGCGACTATTGGCGCAAGGTCCGGCAGCTCTGCACTTCCGAGATACTGAGCACCAAGCGCATTCTCTCCTTTTGTCACATTAGGGAGGTCGAGGTAATCACACAAACTAGTGTTGAAGTCTAGCTGAGAAGATAGTTTGGGACACAAAATCCATACCATTAAATTTTTGCCACAAATTAAAACTCTTTACCTTCTTATGCAAATATAATGCAAGACAAGTAAATTGTCTAAAATCAACGAAATGGAGGATATGTGTCAATGATATTGCTAATCTTTGCCACACCAATATTTTGCATGCCACAGTTTTTTTGACAAACAAGTGTCAATGTTCGGTTACTAATTAAAGAAACATGCCCGTACTCCTGAACTGCAACTGATGTTAGATGCACCTAAACTTCACAGTTTGATTTGACAGGTTCTAGCATTTTTTTCTTCCATAGATATATTCAACTCGTCCTTTTTTTATTTTATCATATATATATATATATATATATATTACTATTTCACATTGGATATATTAACAACTTTATACTTAAAGAATTGTTCATTGTCAAGCAAACCAATCTAGTTATAATAAAAAATAAAATGGCTCATAACCTCGTGCTGCGAGTGACGTTGGATGCGCTCCAGGTTATGCTACAGGTAGAGGAGATTCGAGCGATTGGGCCATCCACTCCAGTGAACCTGAGCATGATGTTCCACAACATCACAAATAGCATCGTTTCGCAAGCAGCGTTGGGCAGCAAGCGAAAGAATGCGCCCGAGTTCATCGCGGCCACCAAGGCCCTCATTGGCCTCGTGAGCGGGTTCAACATCCCGGACCTCTTCCCGACATGGACACCCGTGCTAGCCTGGCTCACCGGAATGACACGCCGCCTCAAAGACATCCACAAGACGATGGACACAATCCTTCAGGAGGTCATTGACGAGCGCAAGGAAATACGGCAGTGCAAGATCGAGACTGGAGCCATGGACGTGGATGAGAACCTGCTTGATGTGCTCCTCGGCTTGCAGGCGAAAGGTGGCTTCGGCTTCGACCTGACAGATAGCGTAATTAAGGCCATCATACTGGTACACAAACTAATGAGAAAACCTCATCATATATAACGACTTTTCCGAAAGTTCAAAACGAATTTGAACACAACTAATTCATGTGATGCAGGACATTTTTGCCGGCGGGACGGGTACTCCCGGGTCGGCGATGGAGTGGGCGATGTCGGAGTTGATGCGGAACCCAGTGGTGATGAAGAAACTGCAGGGACAACTCCGAGAGGCATTCAGGGGAAGGAGGTTGTGACGGAGAGCGACCTGCAGGCGGGCAACCTCCGATACCTGAAGCTGGTGATCAAGGAAGCGCTGCGCCTTCACCCGCCGGCGCCACTGCTGGTGCCGCGGGAGAGCATCGAGGAATGTGAGTTGAACGGGTATCAAATCCCGGTAAAATCACGTGTGGTCATTAACGCGTGGGCAATCGGTCGTGACCCGATGTATTGGGAGGATGCCGAGGAGTTCAAGCCGGAGAGGTTCGAGGACGGGGCAGTTGACTTCACTGGAAGCAGCTATGAGTTCCTGCCGTTTGGTTCGGGCCGGAGGATGTGTCCTGGCTTCAATTACGGTCTCGCAACCATGGAACTCACGTTCGCCAGGCTTCTATACCACTTCGATTGGTCGCTGCCAGATGGCGTGAAGGAAATTGATATGGAAGAGGCTCCTGGTCTCGGCGTGCGTCGCCGCTCTCCACTGGTCCTCTATGCTACCCCGTTCGTGCCCGCTGCCACTAATACCTTTGGCTAGCCATAAATATATATATGTATGCTACAATTAGTATATGTCTACCACGCTATTCGTACCTATCTGCGCTGGATCCACGCCATGCGCGTAGTACCACCATCTATGAGGCTTGTACTTTATTTGGTCTTTGTATTATCGGCGTCGTCATGAACAGCTCATATCAAATAAATTTTGAGAAGGCAGAGGCTAAACTACGAAGCCAGCTTCTTCTCATTTGCTGCTCCCAACGGGGCTACTATACCAGCTGGCGACCCTGGCCTAGAGATCAGACTACGAAGTCACTCTACCATACCCATGTTCTTGCTCTCACTCTGTTTCTTCTCTTCAACGTGCCAATTTGTGCTTGCAAAAGTGTGGTGGCCACTATGGATCTGGTCGGTGGCTATGTACTGCTAGGCATATAGGCTTAGCCCAACATGAAGGAATTAATTTACAGGTGAGGAACGTGTGGCGCAAGTAGCTTGGTTTCGCAGTGCGCTTTTCCATTTCCCGGCGACGGGTGACGTTGACTCCTAATCTGTGAGGACCTGGATTTCACCAAAGTGAAACCCGATCCTTTTATACCTCTATGTCACTCCCAGGAGGGTGGCATGTACATCCATCACAAGTTAGTATAAAAAAATCATAAATAAAGAGAGTAATCAAGACAAGATAGTAGGATCTCCAAATACATCATCATTATACATAAGTCTCAATCTCATGGATACAAAGGCGTGGCACGTAGGCCATCGCGAAATCAAAGTAGAAATCTAGCGGAAGCAACTCCGATGAAGATCGGCGGTGAAGACCATACCCACAAGCGACTCGAGTGTAGGCGAGACCGTCACTCCTCTCCGTCGGCTCCCTCAACCGGCTCGGCCGGCTCCTCGAGCAACGGCGTCCGAAAAACAAAGTGATAAAGCCGTAACTACATAACGTACTCAGCAAGCCGCAACTACCTAGCAACAATGTATGCATGTTGGGATAGTTCAAGGAAAGGCAAGGGCTAGCACCTAAAGCATTATTCCTCAAGTCTATGTGAATCATATTTTATTATTAGTCAAATTTTATAAGTGGCCTTGCAGAAAACAACACAATCCTACAAGGGTCAAGTTTTATGTCCAGCACACCTCCACTGGACCACAGCTCGAAGCCGGAAGTAAAACACCTATCGGAGGGGAGAAGTAGTAAATGCTAATCAAGAGTGTCGCTCAAAGGTGGTGCCCAATACCTTGGACTAGGCTATACGTGTAGATTTATATATCTCTCGCAGAGAGTAAGCAACTGTACCCACGTGAAGAGGTACTCAAACAAAAGACCACCGTCGTGGCCCAAGCAAAGCAACACTCACAAGATCACTCCACAAAGCATCGATCGGGAGGCGCCCGTCCCTCAGTGTCCGAGATCCTCTAACCACAACATAGGAAAGAAGGTCCTGAAGGGTGTGACAAGGCGTACCACGGGCCAGGTGGGATATCCTCTGCTCGTGGGTCGAGACAAACGCTCCAACACCCACTACCACTAATCTCTACACCACGGCGGGCCTCCCGAGTCCTCCGCTAAGTATCATGATCCAGCCCGCCCATACAAGTCACGTGGTAAGCTAGTAAACCAAAGAGCGACCAACTAAGAACCGGTCCTCAAGCTGCCGGGGCGAGTCACCATCCCTCTCCCCAAAAACAACAGTCTCAACAATAGTGTCACCACAACAGGGGCCCCATAACCCAAGGCCCCTACACAACTATACCCGCAACAGGTACTCTCCAAATAGAGACTCCCCGAAGTCTCCCGAGCACCTAACCACCTACACTTGCTCCCGCAAAAGCCCTACAGGGTATCTAGTACGAAACTCGACACCTAAGAAACACCTACAATTTATTTTACACAAAAACATGTATAGTCATCATGAGGTTCAATTAAGCAAATACTAAGCATGCGAGTAACAGTAGAACAACCTATGGCAAACAGTGGCAAGGATGGCATAGTATGGCATAGGTAAACTACAAGTACAAGTAACCATTAATCATGCATGATCCAATTTAATGCAATTACTAAATAGGAGCAAGAGTGGTCAAGGATTGCGGCTTGCCCGGATAGGGCTGCTCCCGGGCCGGGTCGGGGTACTCGTACGGCTGCTCTGGCGAAAACTCCTCAAACTGCGGCTCGACGGGAACTCCTCGGCACCCTCCGATGGACGGATCGTGAAACGAGTGGTTAAGCACGCAAAACGAGGCAATAGGAAAAAGAACGGAATTAACGACGGAAATTACAGTACTAGAACATGATCAAAAGCTACACTAACGCGTAGAGAACGTCGCTACGAGTCCAACGCAACCGACCGCGTATTTTTCCGAGTCTCCGGGAAAAAGATATGACTTTCCAAAGACAAATGAATTATGGAAATTCGGGAAAATCCAGGAAAATGAAAAACCAGGGAATATTCCCTCCGAATATTCCCTCGGAATATCCCGGAGGAATATTCCGCGACCCTTACTATTCCGTGGACCGGATCCACCGGGCACTCTCTCTCCTCTTCTTCCTCTCGGTCTACAAAGACCAGGTCTACGCAGAATTCAAATCCCCACCCCATGGACAGAGCGGGGCCCACTATGACCTCATCATGACATCACAACGCCGGAGGGGCGGCGCCACCCGAGCTCCGCCGCGGGCCCTGCCGGACTTGGGTCTTCCCGGCGATGTAGCTCGCCGCACGCCCAACGGAGTACACCGTCCGTTTCCTCTCCACACTCGCGCACCTGCCCGGCCCCACTTCCCCGACCAACTCGTCGCGGACGGGCCACGGGAGCTCGCCGGAGCTCCACGCGGCGGCGGCGCATGGGGAAGAAACATCACGAGTGCGAATTTCTCCGCTTTAATCATACCAGGTGGAAGCTCATGTTGCAAGGCGTAACTCCGGACCCTTGTCCACCCGAAACGACGGCCGGAGACCCGCCGGCGGCGAGAACCGCGGCGGCGGCCATGGCGGCTCACGCGCGGGCTACCAAGCGGACACCTTTTCTCAAAAACTACGCGTGCACAGCCACCCCCACTACTCCGCGTGACTCCTAGGTACTCCAATTGAACGGGAGCTCCTCCCTCCCGAGCCCTCCACCGGCGTCCATGGCACGGCGGAGGCGGACATCAACGCGCGACCCAGGAAAGCTCCAATACAGGGGGAAAAAGGTTGGCGGGGAAGCGGTTACTCACCGCATCGACGTGACGGCCGTGGCGAGGGCCGAGGAGCACCAACGACGACGAGCCGCGAAGGTTGCCGACGGTCGAAGCTCTACTCTTGCAAACGGCGATGGTGACCACGCTCTTCCTCGTTCCGGGGCTACAAGACGGGGACAAGGTCGCACTCAAGACCCACGAAGTGGCGAACGAAGAGGAACAAGGAACAGAGCATGCGCTTAGCGGAGAAGCACAAGCGACGAGGTTCGACGGCGATACTTCGAGCGACCCCAAACTCCAAGAGGCTCGTTCTTCCTTTTCCTTGCACGGAAACGAGATTCAACAGCACCACTAGACAGAGGGTAACACGAAGAGTAGGAAAAGTAGCAAGATCTTCGCTTGCTCGCTACCCCTCCGGCGACGGCGAAACCGCGGCGTGAGCTGCGGCTAGGGTTTGGGGGCCTCTCGCCCGGCGGTGCGAGGAAGATGGGTAGGGGCGGCGGCTGGTGCGGGGGATCTTGTAGGCGGCAAAAGGGGAGGGAGCAGTTGGCTTTGGGGTGCTACGCGACACGCGTCCGAGGTGGCGCGCTGCGGAGTCGCCGCGCCCGGGTGAGCTGGAAAGGGAGAGGGAGGTAGGAGAAGCTCCTGTTGACCGCGGGTCGTGCTGGGCTGGACCGGTGCGGGGAAGAGAAGTTAGAGAAATGGGCCGCGGAGATTCGGCCCATGACGCAGAGTTTGAACTGATTTCCCTTGCGAATTTATTCCTTGTTTTTCTTATTCAAATTGAATTCGAATTTGAACCAAAGTTTGTCGAATCTCTTCCAAACTTCGAATATTATTATTACAAGATTTTTGAGTACATATTTTTGGGCTGTTACATAATCTACATATCTTTTAAATGTGCAACCCACTAAATATCATTACTTCTATTTTTCTCAACTGTGGTTGAGCCACGTCATCTCTTTTATTAATACCATCCAATCTAAAGCCCCTGTCCACCACATTTACAGGCCATCGTAGTAAAAGAACAGAACATACCAACGCCGCCACACAACTTATTCCAGGTTTGTGCATTTACTCCTTCACCCATTGCCTCCCTTCCATTTCTTTTATTCAATTCTCCGTTTCCTCATTTTAATTTTAGAAGTGCGTTTCCTGATTTATTGTCCTCCACCCCTCCTATGTGGTGTATTTAAGTGACCAAGTCTCCACTCTCCGGCACCATACGACATCGAACTCCATTTCAGTTAGCTACTCAGGCAAAGCTATACAGGAGACATCTCTCTCTTTAGATTCGCATGTGTACATTTTGTTAGTACATAGCACCCCTCCTTACAGGTCTGGTCTGTTTCAAATTTCAGCAGTTACAACTACGTTAATCCACACAATTGGTTTCTTTCCACTAATATTTGTAACATTTTATAGATCAATTGTCTATCATTTATTTGTATCCTTCTTTAGTTCTAACAATTTGCTTGGCAACAATACAAATTCTTGGAACTTCTTTTTTTATAGCAGTATAGAAACCCTTTTCATTTGGTGCAGTTAAAACTTCACAATTCTTTACATGTATTTGCCTTACCCTCTGAGTCAAATGATTACAGATTTAGCAAATATATTGCCAGGGTATATTTATGAAGGAAAATTTCCAGGCATTTTGTTAAAGAAGTACGTCTAAGCAATAGTTAGTATATATGTAATCCTGACTATACTTCTATTTGTAATTCTATCTTTTCACATGTTTCTCTTTTTTTTGGGACAAGTACTTCTTTGTATTCCACTATATCGTATTACTGATTAATTAAACCGCACAAAAGAATTTTTCTCTGTTCGTGACTATGTATAAATACAAATATTTAGCTTGATTTTTTGCTTCATCCCATTGATATCCCTCTTCAAAATAAAATAGATTGCTTATGATTCTACCAATGTAATTTAATTAATTAACAGAATGATTATATTTATGAAGGAAAATTTCCAGGCATTTTATTAAAGAAGTATGTCTAAGCAATAGTTAGCATATATGTAATCCTGACTATACTTCTATTTATAATTCTATCTTTTCACATATTTCTCTTTTTTTGGGACAAGTACTTCTTTGTATTCCACTATATCTTATTACAGATTAATTAGACCGCAC
Source organism: Chloris gayana (assembly GCA_031894775.1). Taxonomy (NCBI): domain Eukaryota; kingdom Viridiplantae; phylum Streptophyta; class Magnoliopsida; order Poales; family Poaceae; genus Chloris; species Chloris gayana. The sequence continues at coordinate 76,220 of JAUNZO010000107.1, read as the reverse complement.
AAAAAAAATTTCTCCTTTGGTGACTATGTATAAATACAAATATTCATCCCATTGATATCCCTCTTCAAAATAAAATAGATTGCTTATGATTCTACCAATGTAATTTAATTAAGTAACAGAATGATTATTGTCCAGGACAAGTAGAAATTTTCTTAAACAATTTATTAGTTATAGACCATAATCTCTCCCCACCATTTCAGGTTTGATCTTTAGAGAAAAATATTAAGCGTTTTGCCAACCTGCAGCATCGCGCGGGTACCATCTAGTAACATTTTAATTCATGTGCCGAAATAAATATTGTCAATGAAAACAAAAATGTTTCATCTAAAAACTATTTGTTCTACTCCCTCCGTCCCAGAATGTTTGGCATTCTAGCACCATCTAATTTTCCCAAAATATTTGGCATTCTCACTTCCCGAGACACCTTTTTCTTTTCCCAACACATTTCTATCTCTATCTCTCTCTTTCTCATTTTTTGCGCACCTACTTTTACCAACTTTTCTTAATCCGTGTGCCCACTCCTACAATACCAAACATAAGAGCATCTCCAACAGCTCTTGTAAATTGACTTATTTACTAAATATAGAGAACATGAGAAAAAAAAAGGGTTCCAACAGCCTCTTCATCCTCCTCCTCCTATTTTTTGGGTAGCTATCCCGGCATATTGGCAAGCCAAGTTTGGCTAGGCTGCACCGCACTCTATCCTATGGTTGGAGAGAAAAAAAGAATGATATAACGACGTGGCAGTCATGCATGTGTTCACTTCCTTTTGATTTGAGAGAAAAAAGGAAGTAAATAATAGTGTTGAGGAAGTTTTAATATAGAGAGTCGAAATTTACCTATTCTGTTGGAAGAAACTATTATTTTAAGTGCTTCTATTTTTTTACAAGAGAGTAAAAACTCTTAATTTAGATAATTGGATACAGGAACTGTTGGAGATGCTCTAATGGGACAGAGGGAGTAGTAGTTAAAATTTATTGTTCTAACATCACATTTTCATTGTTCTAGCAAAACAACTTCATTATTCCAAAAATCGGACTGAACCAAATGTAAAATTTCAGTAAAACTAGCATATTTTCAATTATATGCATGTAACATCAACACGATACATAGTTGTGTGAGACTAATGACCGTATTGGTATGAAGCATGTAGGCCCCTATTTGCAGTTTTATTATTACAATGGTAAAATAAAATAGCCAAAAATAGTATGATGGCATTTGTGCATTTCACTTGGCTATAACGATACTCTCTGATACATCATTCTTTTTCTTGTGTTCCTGTTATCAACACGACACATCATTCTATTTCCTAGCTTCGGCGTAGCACGGCCCCTGGCCCAACCACTCCAATCATGGGCCAGCCTAAAACAAAGCAAGAAGAGCTTTATGATTTCTTTTCATCCCCATAGCAACAATGACTAAAAAACATGGTAGCGTGGCCCATAAAAAATGAACCATTATTTATTTAATAAAAAGATCATTACTATTAATTTCTTATTTTCATATTTTTAACTATACCTTTATATAAGTGTAATAATTTTGTTACAGGAACAATTGAGTTGCACTACTATAACATTGATTTTTTCCCCCTAGAACCATGAATTTTCATTGTCAGAACAATTCAAGAAAGAAATAATATTTAACATTTGAAAACTGATGGAACAATTGTTTATGATAGCTGGAACATTCAAACTTAAATACAGGAACATTTGATTTGCATTGTTGGAACAATTGATTTTCTCTAACGGAATAATTCAAATTAAAAAATTCAAACTTCTGAAATTTTGAAAAATTACATTCATGTGGGATCTCTTTCTTTTTTTTTTTTTTTTTGGGGGGGGGGGGGATTAATTGTAAGGAATACGTTGGTTCAAATGGAATAGAAATCGGAGTTACAGTGTGTGAGAAAAATAGTTTTGAAATTTCAAATGAAACTCGAATTCCATCCAATCAAATACAAGTTGCCATATGTTGGTCGTTTCTATGCAGCCACTTATATACTGCTAGAGGACTGTGTACTTTGTAGCACTTTTTCGCTTCGAGTATTCTAAGGTTTAATCGAATCCACAAAGACAAAAAGAATTAAATATTATTAATAATAAAAGATCTAATTATGCTACTGTTGTTTGTAAGGAGGAGGTGTTGGTGCTGATCGGCGCACGCTGGTGTCGATCGGTGCATCGTTGTTTGTTGTTCCGATACACACTCTGGTGCCAATCGGCGTAAGGGCTGAGTTGGCAATCTAGCGACTAGAGAAGACTTTAATAGCCTAAACAAAACTATGTGAGTAACTAGATATTTAGTAGTTGAGATCGTAACTTGAAAGTCTAATTGGATAGCATCATAATGGATAATTACTTATTAGGTCAATGAAAACCTACAATGAATAAGACCACTCACCTTTCCTAGAGAACCGTAATTTATCCCTACCGAGATCAATTGATTAATCTTGTAAGCATCTTACCCTACTTTACTATCTAAACGTGTTGTGCTAGCTTAGCTCTATCACAACTAAACCACACATCTAGCATCATCAAGTAGCTATAATCAATACAAGATCTTAGCCTAGAACTAAGCCATTGGAACAAGCATATGCATGATCATAGAATCAAGATATTCAACCATCTTTGAGATACATAGTGTTGGATTCGTCACCAACTAGAAGGCCTACCTCGATGGATCAACTCTAACACCAATGGTTCTTGAAGCTCATCTAGAGGTCTATTAGGACGGGGCCAAGCCCCGGTGGCTCTAACACACGAGTTTGGTGTCCCTTTGTCGATGTCTCCCTATCTCTAGGGTTTCTACAAGTATTTATACGGGCAAGGTACACGGAGGAGTCGGATTCTAGCAAATCTTGGAATGTACCGATCGGCACAAGGTCGGTGCCGATCGACACGTCTCGTGTCTTTGTCGATCTCCTCTTCAAGTCGGTTCCTTTGCCTTCCATAGCTTCCATGTGGGCCTTCTTCGTCATTTTCTTCGAGATAATGCCTTGCATTGCACGTTCGAGTCTTGAAGTTTCCTTTATATTTTCCAGACAAATATCATCAAATATTACATGAAATTTTTTGTCACGAATGCTCAGGACAGCTGCACATCATTTCATTAAAAAGAGAAAGGGGTCGGGTCGCTCCTAAAAAGGAGATCACCTGGGTACATCAATGCCTAATTAAGGCGCGCCACAACACTTACATCAAAACACACTCAAATGAACTAAAAGGGGTAAAACACAACACTGAATTAGTTCACCGCACGTAGGAGTGACTGTTGGAGTTGAGAGGCTCCAGCAAGACACCAGATTGCTACTTCATTGCCGATATCTCTCAATATCATGGGAATGTTTGGCTGTTGTCCATTGAAGACAACATTATTTCTATGCTTTCAAATTTCCCAAGTGCCATGACCAAGGTGTTCAGAACACTTCTCCATTCCTTCGGGACTTGATAGCGAATCCTTGTCCACTAACTCGAGAAGAGACCTACTGAAGGATGAGGTGCAAGCTGGAGCATGTCTAATTTTAGAAGGATTAGAGTTCAGACCTCTCTTGAGAAGACACAAGACACCAATAAGTGGTCAATGGTTTCCTCTTCTTGATCACATAATAGGTAGGCCTGAGAATGTGGTAAGGTCTGTCTTGCCAATCGATATAAGGTCCAGCACCTGTTATCAGTGGCAAGCCACAAAAAGAACTTGCAGCAGGGAGGGGTCCATGACTTCCAAATCTGATAGTGCCTAGGAAGAATAAATGACTTCCTTGTTTGTAGAATGGACCATGAGCCCCTGTTGGGCCAATTCCTCCATGTGTCGATCAACACAAGGATGTGCCAATCGATCAGTAGATTGGACTTCCTCTTCGCATTTCCTTTGATTCCAGTCCATGTCCTTTGTATTGCCACCATTTATGCCAATTTCACCTATTTTTGCAATAAAGCTCCCGACCAAGGCATATACAAATATATAGCTATTTTCATAGGTAAAGGGCCTATATTAATGTTAATTATGCTATAATTGGGGTGATATTCATATGTAAAACGGGTACTTAGGAAGTGTCAACACCATGTGTCTGTCCGGATCTCCCTCCATTCTGCCTGCTTCAGTTCACGTGGGTCGTTCATATGTGCTACCCCAAAGCTAGGAGCAGTGCGCTACATATGGAGAATCCGCCTTGACTGCTAATAACCACATAGATGGATGTTCGACGGGCGGCGGGGCACGTGCAGCCCAAGTGAGTGCATGGATTGGGTCGATTCAGCGGTAGGGAACAATCGTGGAGAGACAGGCGGTGCAGTCCAACAAAAAACGTGGCAGAGCATAACATTAGCTGAGATAAGAAGTGAACTTAAGTGCGAGCACCTGATTGACCAACTCGTTCCACTATAATTATAAATACTTAAATATTCAAATGGTTGTTGTTGGCACTATTTAAGTACCTCATGGTCTCTATAGTATCATGTAATCTCCTGAAAACATATTGCCACCAGAACAACTTACAATTCACGAAAGTGAAAATTCTTCATGTCCTTGCACACATAAGCTTATCCTGACCATTGATTCAACGACCAACACAAGCAGTAGAATCATGGGAGGAGAGAGATAGATATAGTGGACGCATCTCGAAACATTACAAGTTAAAATAAACGGCCATGATAAGTCTTGTATGCACATAGCCATGTGCAGTTGCCTTTCCTGACAATTCAGAATATTCCCAATATGCCGATGTCCAAATATAGAGAGAGTAGGTCAGATGGAGAACCCTCCACTAGAACACGTACTTTAACTTTCTGTGACACCTCTGATTTCCATTTCGATTTCCAGTCAGTGTCCGAGGACGATTCCAACCCATTTTCCCTAGATGTTAATCAAAATTCTGTTTCCTGAAGGCGATACGCCAGCCAAACCGAGTAGACCCCATGCTTTTCCACCTCCCATGCCCAGAAGTCATCTCCATGTACGTTGCACGGTGTTGACCGGATTGCTTCTGTGTCAAAATCGCAAAAGATCTACCTGACCAGCTCCTCATTCCATTGATCACTTGTTAAAAAAAATCTGAGATTCTTTCAATTTGTAGGCCATCTGGCACTGTAATCAGATTCTTTAATGGATGGTTGACAATCCACCAACCTTTCCAAATACTCGTCACCTCACCAGTTCCTACGCTTTTCATCAACCCATCACGCAGCATGTCACAGCCTGCAAGGATTGTCCATGTGTGGCTAGAGTTTTTCTTCCTTCTAGCCAGCATGAAGTCGTCGTCATCCATGTCATACTCTTGCACCCAAAGAATTAGGTCTAGTTAGAAGTCTCCAGTCCTATTTACCCATAGGAGAAATATTACACAAGGGACCATACTGCACTTCTAACTACCCGGCGAACTCACCCACCAGTAGTTTGAAATCATGGCTTTCATCTTCTTGCATGTACTTACTGGTATGTGAAAGCAACTTATTGGGTAGGTGGGGATGGCTTGAGCTTTAGATTTCAAAAGGACCTAACGCCCCATGCAGCTACCATCTCAACCAAATCAGCTTCCATACTAAGTAGAAAACACCCCCTATAGATACACGTTATTTAAGGTATAGATATTTTTATTTTATCTCAACCAAAATATAGAAATGTTTTAATTAATAGTGTCGAAGGCGTCTCCACACGTACCGTGTCAATGCTTGGTCCAAAGCTTAGAACATAGGCTAAGTGTTTAGATGTTATATTAATTTTGGTGGTTATAGGGTAAGACTCCGGATACTGGATCTTGTATGAGCCATATTTTCACATGTATCTACGTATGTATGGTAGCAGATGTTTGTAGAGTGGAAAGTAATAGACGGATTAAGGCAACTGGCCATGACAGGCCCTGTCGGAAAGGCGTCACTCTTCAACCGATCTTCGGTTCCTAATATCCAACTAATTCCGTTTATGATGGTATTTAATTGCACCATGGTTACGATCTCAACTAGCAGATATATGGCTAATTCCCTAATCAGTTTTTATAAATCTTTCTACGAATTTAAATAGCCTTCACTAAAAAGCTTATGTGTTGATCGGCACAACCCCCTGCTCTTTTGAAGAATGCGCTTATGCTCACTAGAATCTAAATTATAACTTTTACTAACCAATCTGTTTAATTCCCATTTGTCTCTATGGATTCAATTAAACTTTGGAATAATCTAGGAGAAAAAGACTACAGTGTACACCATCATTGCGGTATACAAATAGGTGCGTATAAACGACCAACACTCAACATTTCCATCAAGTCCTATGGCCTTATGCGGGCCTATTATGGACAAAACGTGTTTAACCTCCTCTTTCGTATTTGTCCTCCTCAACATTTCATTCATCTATGCTCTGACCTAATGTTCCCGCAAAATTGTTCGCTGCATCTGATGTCTCATTGCTATCACCCACGCCCATACACAAACGCAGAAGGACATTCCTCGTCACCGGCATGCGTAATAGGTTCCACCTCATACACCACATCTCGTGTCATGACTCCCCATATAAACCAGTGAATCTCTGTAACTCCAGCTCCGATTCCAGATCGAAAATGAAAGCATCAATATGTAATTTGTCAAGGTTCTGGATCCTTATCGAGACATCACAACACCACAGCATTATGAGTCCTCCACCATGCCCAAAACTATCTGCTCCAATGCCAACATGCATTCCAATATAGAATTGTAAGGCATCCATCAAATCAAGGGTGGGGCCACTTCAATTCAAGGGTATTCAGTTTAATACCTATTATTTTGGACTCAATCCAAATACGAGAGGCCCATCTGAGTACAATTGTGCTGCTTCCCTCTATCTATGAGTGGCCCATCTGAGTAGAATTGTGCTGCTTCCCTCTGTCTATGAGTGGCCCAGTAGCCCAATTGGCCCATTCCACCCAAAAATCCCCAATCCCAGATTCCCGGCCGTCTCTCTCATGTGTCACGTTCGACCGACTCCCTCCGGCTCCCGCTGCCACTCACGCACAAGGCACGATCGACTCGTGAGGTCCGGCCATGCTTAGTCCCAGCTCCGACTCTGCCGGTCTACCCTGTCCGCTTGCCGGGCCCATCATGCCACGCCGCCAGGAGCCCGGCCGCCGGGCGCTAGGCCGCCAGTCCCCGGCCACCCCTGCACCGGCGTGCGTCGACGAGCAACCGCTCCCGGGCCCAGCCTCCTGCCACCGTCCGCTACCCAGCGCCTAGGCCATGTGAAGGCCAGGCAAGCAATTCTAACCCTAATCTTTTAAATCGTTTGTTATGGATGTCAAGATTAATTTCCCTTCTCTCAACTAATTGTGAGTTGTGACTTGTAAGATTTAATTTTAAGTGTGAAACAGAGGAAGAACAGTTGCACTACTAATTTTAGAGTTTTTTTTGTGTCTGTAAGTTTTGTTTTCATTTTTCCATTTTCACTGATTGAAACTTTTATATGTTGATCATTCAGTATACCTGTTCATTGGTATTTAACCTTTATTATGAAAATATATAACTTATGCTGTAAAAAAAGTCTTTTGAGTGCTCAAAATTTTGAATACCGATGAGTGAAATCCTAGGCCCACCACTACATCCAATTATTGAACTTCCATGTCTCTGACCGAAAGATCAAGTATGGGCCATGTAGATTAATCAAGCTACATATGTTTTGAACTGCATCGGGATGGCCCAGATGTCGACAGTTGCTACTTTAGGTTTTTATTGTGCTCAGCGAGAGTGTGCAGCTGCCACTAGTGATGTTGCATTGTTGGAACCTGAAAGCTTCTTCTTCTTGAGCAGTTCTAATGAAGCCTCATTATTCGTAGTCACGCCATCTCCCTGTCATGTCAATACTACAACAAAGTGTGTTGTCTGTCGTGATGTTCAGATCTAGTTTCACACTCACTTTTGCCTCCTTCCACTTACACACATGGTGTCCTTCTTGAAGACTCTCCTTAGGAAAGAGCTTCATGGAAATACCCCCCCCCCCAAACCACCACCACCACACTCTACCCCATTATCAAGGAGGGGGATGTGGATGTGTTTTTGCTTAAAAGGCGAATTGGTCTTGTTCTCCACATCAGTGTTGTGGTTTGTCTAGTTGTCGGATTGCCTATTTTGACCCACTCTCATGTCTGATCCTCACGAGTGTTGCGAGTTTGCCAAGGAGCAACTTTCAAAAAGACTTTAATGCAACATGTGCAAAGGGCTACATGTGCTTCTTCTTATCCTTTGGTGCTTTGAGCTTCACATCATACGGAGGTCTCCCTAATGTATTCTGTGGGGCTGGGTTATCACACTCAAATTCAGTATGGCCCATAATTCGCAAGAAAATAATAGAAAGGCAATTTTTCACGTACTGGATGTCAAACAACTCTGCCACTTTCAGCCTTTCTACTTTTAGAAGAATACCTTGACGTAATGGTTTTGTGATCTCAATGGTACCCATGCGTGGAGGATACGACCACTCGCATGACCATCCTTGTCGACATCAAATTGGAGAATCTAGCTGATCAGACTAATTAGTCAATACCCTTTTTTTTATCATTCATATATCCCATCGAAAGATTCAAGGTTCTAACCCATATCTCTATCCACTAAAAGCAGATCTCCATGAGCTTTAAACTTCCATCATAGGGTTGTGTAACCACAGAGTTCTCCCTATCAGCCATGGGTGGCCATCTAAGACCATCTCTCTATAATGAGCATATCCAAATTCTACCACGAAGAGGTTTTCACCTTTCTCTCCAACCGGTCTTAACTTCAGCCGATATGGGTTACCCCATGCATGTCCCATCGTACCCAAGATGGTGTTAGCCTGCAAGGCCAATGGCGAGAGAACCTTGTCGATCAGCGCTATACACCTTTCCTCCATCTCCACTTCTTCATCTTCAATTATCGCCATGACCTCCTCCTCCTCACGTGCCATAAGACAACGGTTCTCCAGGAGATCCATAATGTTGTTTTCTATCCCATTTGATCGATGGCCATCTCGCCCTCCTAATGTAGCAGATATTCCACCTCCAATCGGCACCATATTGACGTGCAGATCCAAGGGCAAGGCCAACTGCAGCATGGTCCAAGTTGGTGTGTTCAGAGAAACGATCTTGGATCTAGGTTTCGTAGTGCAAGGCCCTAGAGGGAAATTAGGGTTTAAGGTCGACAGCGCCGGAGCAGCTAACCGTTGATTTGCGGTGGACGTTATCCAACACCAATCGGTGTTGTGGCGTGGGTGCCATAACTACTTGGTTATATTCGATGCGGACGTAGACCTCACCAGAGTGGCCAGATCTAGTTGGGTTTTGGGGATCGCCTCCAGAAACATGAAGCTATCTTCACTATCTTTCCACACTCTAATGACTCGTGTGGTAAGACTGTGGTTACTTAAATATACAGACTGAGATTCCATCTTGGAACATGAAACACTTCGGAAGAAAAAATTCTATAGGTAAGATAGATAAACTTTCTTAACGCTCCATAAACAATTGTGTGTGTGTGTTCTCATGCATGCGCACAGCGACTGTTACAACTCTAACACATGGGTACCCTAATTTCCTGGTGATGTGAATCATAAAAGAATTTGTGTGGCTACAAAACATTTGCTAGAGGGCTCCATGTACATGAGCATCAAGCTTGTGACGTTGAACATGACATCAAAGAGGTTATTATTCGGATTAAGACTCAAGAGTGACAGTTTTGAAAGAAACGGTTTAGAGACAAGAGAGCATTTATGGAGCATCCCTATCAATACAGTAAATCTGACCTTTGCCATCCATAATTTGGTTGCAATACATTGATTACACTGCCATACACGCAACTGTCTCGACAGTTCTTTACTCTGTGTCAATATATAATTTCTTAATTCTTATCATGACAAATGGTTAAATCCTTACAAGAAAGTTAAGTCTATAGTCATGACAAACTAATGGCATATTACTAAAAGATAGTTGCAATAGAAAGTTTTTTTGCCACGATCGAAGAATATACTTGCAATATCCAAACATTATAGCACCACTTTCGTCTATACCAATGTTTTTTCTTTTTTGAGAGATCTCGAGGTCTGTGGTTCGAATTACCCAGTTTCAAGCTGAAAGAGTCATACATAAGTTTCGTTGAAAGAGTCATTTTGCTGTGTGTATCCTCTAAATTAGCATGCTAGTTTTATGTAAACGACAAGGACAACTACTGCAACAACATGAAAAACGAGTCAAAGTCTGTGGTACATAACTACTTGCAACTGTTGCCGACAAATTTGGAATCATTGTTGTACACATATATTGCCACGATTCTGAGCCTATCGAAACCTGTATTTTTGTTGTGGCTGAATGAAATTTTCTTATATGGATATTTGTCGCATATTATTATTCCGCATCAGAGATGAAATACGACCTCAAATACTATTATTCCGTACAAATAGTGTGGGACCGTTCCCCGTATAAATACCACACATGTACCCCCTAGAAATACATCATGTGGCTATCACGCTATCACAAGATGTCAAAACATCTTCTTTTCATCATTATTACATCCGAGAAATCAAAACCTGTCACAGAATGCTGAGTACGATCGTGAGGTGGGCATGGCAGTCCATGACATCCCTTCATTTGCCCTTTATATAGACCGGGGCCCCTCAAAAGTTGTTCTTTGGGAGACTTACCCAGTATCAGTAATCTATATATTATCGAAGCGTGTTAGCAGCTAATACGCCATGGACAATTACTTTTACCAGCCATTCCTCCTGTCCGTCCTCGCCGTCGTGCTGCTACAGCTGGTGAAGCTAGCCCTGAGGCCCGCGGCCGCACGGCTGCCTCCGGGGCCATGGGAACTGCCGGTCATCGGCAGCATGCACCACCTTGTGAACGTCTTACCGCACCGCGCTCTGCGAGACCTTGCAGCCAAGCATGGCCCTCTCGTGATGCTGCGGCTTGGCCAGATACCACTTCTAGTGGTGTCCTCCAAGGATACAGCTCGCGCCGTGCTCCAGACACACGATAGCAACTTCGCCACCCGCCCCAAGCTCCTTGCCGGCGAGATCGTCGGGTACGAGTGGGTCGACATCCTCTTTGCCCCGTCCGGTGACTACTGGCGCAAGCTTCGGCAGCTCTGTGCCTCCGAGATCCTCAGCGCCAAGCGCGTGCTCTCCTTTCGCCACATCAGGGAGGACGAGTGTGAACACAACAATGAAACGCACATACATGCACAATTACAGATTTCTCATCAAGTTCTTAAGCATTTAGCATATCTAATATTATAGTAACGACTAGTCAATCTACCTGCGCAATAATTTGCGCGCTTAAATTTGACACCTTATTGTAGAAGTTGATCCAGACATTTTTATACTCAACTATTGTATGAAATATTTGTGAGCTTATAATTTCTTCTTTTTTAATGTTATAATTTTCTTATGCATATCTTGGAAATGAATATAATTGTTTATCTCAACTAAATAGACTATTTATAATAGCTTACTTTGCCTCCAATTTTTCTGATCCTCCAAGTATTTTTCTAATACTTCTTTTCAAAATTACAGGTTTGATATGTACATTTAAGTTAACATCATTCATTTAAGAGTAAATTTCACAAAACCCCAGGTTTTGTGGTCCTTTTGTCACAAAACCCCGAATATTATGGCTTGTGTCACGTAACCACAAATTTTATGGTCATACTGCTTCACAAAACACCACCTCTATCAAGAATTGACTGCATATATAATTTATGGATTCTAACTTCTGTTTGCATGACATATGTGTTCTGATCGAATTAATCAATAAAATCATCAAGTTGAATATATGAGAAATTTATCTTCTCACATGAAAGTTAGATATCCCTCTAATATTCATACTACTTTGATAGGGGTGGGGTTATATGAAACAATAGAGAATAACCCCAGGTTCTAGAAAAGCTAGGGTGGGCACATGCCTCTATGTTCACCAAAGTATTTCTCGAAAAATATGACCAAAAAACCTGGGGTTATGTGACACCGACCGTAATACCTGGGATTTTGTGACACAAAAACCATAAAATCTAGGGTTTTATGAAATTTACTCTTCATTTAACTATAGCTTGTTGTTATATTATCTTAAATGACTGAGTAATTCATATTCATTTCCATTTAGAAAATCATATGCATTTAAATTATATATATACATGATCCTACTCCTACATGTAGTTACTCTCACATTCAAAAAACCACCTTGGGTATGTGTAGATACCCATTTATCATTTTGAGTATATACACATACCCAAAATAAAAAATTTCAAAGTGATAACTATATAGGGAAAAGAGCATGTCCATATACTTGATGTATCCTCATATAAAAACATGAATATTTTTATATAGCACTTTTAAACATCAAGTATGTGTTCATAGTTTTTTTTTTGAAACCTCAATTATGAAGAGATACTCTCTAATTTGTGAGATACACACATGAGAGATACTCTCAAGACCTAGAAATTCTCACATTAATCAGAGAAAAAAGAAAAAGAAAAATTACCCACCAGTGCCATTACAAAGGTATTAGCCCACAATATCCCTATTTATGTTATTAAAATTATCCAGCATGCCATTTTGTAATAAATATAACAAAAAAATCAGAATGACAGATAACTGTAATAATTCCTCGTGTGGTTAGTTTCCTACAACAGGCCCGATGGGTGTCCGACCTGTAAGCAATGCTATTCGCACAAAAAACAATATGTAACATGACGCTATATATTTTTAGCTATACAATTACCTCTATTTATGTTATTATAATTACCCACCATGCCATTTGGTAATATATATAATAAAAATAACTCTAACCATTCCTCAGGTGGTTAGTTTCCTACAAATAAGGACCGATCCGTGTCACACATGTACACACTGCTATTTGATAAAAAAAATAGATCTCTTTTATGGTACATCTTACCATCTCAAGTTGCGAGGTGGTAACAAAATAATTTGGACCGTTGGATTACGAACTTCCATTACTAAATTTGTTACCACTTGTTATCAGAAAATTTAAGGTGGTAACAATCAATTTGGACCGTTTGATCAGAAGGAATTAACGGCCTATATTAAAAGTATTGTGCCGTAATAACGCTAAAAAAATATCTGTGCATGATGCTCACTGATGCATTGATCTAAAAATTTTATGTTTTGGCAAAAGCAATCCGAGGTCCCCAGACAACATATGAAGATGGTGTCTTAGTTCTCATTATGAGTGCGGGTGCAAGTTTCCACTCAAGTCATACCACATCTTTCGGTCCATTGATACAAATGAATGAACATGATATTGTATTGTTGCAGTGGTTATTATTGGTTAGCATCGAGTACAATAACAATTCCATCTTATGGTACCTTGGAACAACTCAAATAGGCTAAACATCTATAAAAATTTATAAAATACTCAATACCCTCATTACTTGAATGATGGTCCATCCATACTCAATTTTCACAAGTATTAGAGAAGTACGGTTATATGTATCATGTAAAATAAATAATGCATGGTAATATATAAAATTAATGATGTACCTAATGAAGGTCTTTGAATAAAGTTGCTCAAATTAAAATGGATTGATTTTTACTAATTATAAACTCACACTAATTTTCGGACAATCGAAGAAGTAGAGAAAGTAATTAGCAACTATTTGATATTATCCACATAAATCCACCGGCTGACTAACTGGTTATGTTATATTTGATATAACTAAATATTTTAGGTTATTTATATACATGTATTTAGAATATTTTGTAATGATAATTGGAAAAAGAAAATGTGTGCATGAGATATTTTAGTAACAATGGCTGATAATAGTAAAAATATATATAGTGTTCTTTTAATTTAATTTTTCATAACATCAGTGGTGAGTAATTTGAAACTATGTATAGGTGTATTTTAGTCTAGTATTCTCATAGCGGTGTAGGTGGATAACATTTCTTCACTTTACCGATTAAGGGGAACATAGACCCAAGAATGAATGTGGATGCTTCTTCTCTCTCTTGTTTTGTCTAGTTTCTATCTCATTCCATGCAATCTCCTGACTTTGCTCAGCACTGCAGCTGCTCCTCACCATGCCCAGCTATCGCACGTCTACGCACTTGCTCCTCCTTTTCTTTAGTCTAAGAATGACTAATGGAATGTTATGAGATCTCTTCAACAAAAGGAAATTATTACTTTTGCTACAATATCACCTTTAGAAGCAATACATTTTTATTCACCTAAAGAGAGAGGTGTGATCAACTTAACTTTTTTCTCAGACCAATCAATCACCTTTAGATACAATACATTTCTATTCAACTGATCACTTTACTTGCAATATCTCTTTCCTTTTTCTTGTCAATGCCTTGATAACTGAAATAACATGTTTTTTTTGTTTTCTTCTCAATTAATTTCAATCTCTGTCATATATGCATGTATAACTTATACGAAAATGTGATACACAGTATTTTTTTAGTGGTTTTCAGGTAGCTGAGATTGGGGCACTCCTATATATGTTCCATCGGGTTGCATTTCTTATCATGACTCTTTCAAGCATACTAGGTGTCAACAATTAAAAGAAAATTTTATATAACATTTTTATATGGTAGAAGTGGTATTTTTTTAGAATACTATATTTGTATTTAGTATGAGGTAACAACTTCTTCTAGCTCTTCTGGTCTTGCTTCTGTTCCTTATATATTAGGTATGGATAATTTATGGAAAAACGCTATACATAATATTTTATATAGTAGAGGTGACTTTTTTTAGTATGTTGATGTTTGCAATATATTATATATAATATACTAATATGGTAGAGCTGATCTGTTTTCGAGAATGCTGATGGTATGTAATTTACAAATATACAAATGTTCATATTAATCCACTTTTTCCATCATGACAGTTGTGGCTAATTGAAAATATGTGAAGGGTTATTTTAGTCTAACATTTATATAATGACAATGGTTGGTATGTAATTTACAAGCATCCATAGGATTATTTAAGTATATTTATTTTTTATAATAGCAGTGGTTCATAATTCAAAATATGTGACGGGTCCAAAGTTTTAACAATAACACTATTAAGTAATTTTCCTTTTTTTTATGATCAATTAACGTGGAAATATATTATGTTGGTCAATGTATACTCCTTCCGTTCTCACATTGTTCACATCGTTGACTTTTTTCATTACGTTTGCCCTTTCATCTTATTTAAAAAAATTTAAGAATTATCAAATATTTTATTATAATTCATTTTATCACTAATGCAAGTGGATACATGATTTATAGTTTTATATATTTGAAAAAAATATTTTAAATAAGACGAAAAAAAGTCAACAGTCTCAACAATTTAAAAACGGAGGGAGTACATAATAGATATAAACTGACTGGAGTTAATGAACTGTCCCCTTGAAATGCGACTGATGTTGGATGCTTGCAGGTGATGCTGCGTGTGGAGGAGATCCGGGCGATGGGACCATACACTCCAGTGAACCTGAGCATCATGTTCCACAGCATCACAAACAGCATCGTGTCGCGAGCAGCGTTTGGCAAGAAACGAAAGAATGCGCCAGAGTTCCTAACGGCCACCAAGGCCGTTGTTACGCTTGCCAGTGGGTTCAACATCCCGGACCTGTTCCCAGCGTTTACCAGCACGCTGGCTAGGCTAACCGGGATGACTCGCAGCCTCAAGGACATCCACAAGACGGTGGACACTATCCTTCAGGAGATTATTGACGAACGCAAGGCTATCCGCAACGATAAGATCAAGAGTGGTGTTCACAAAATCGAAGAGAATCTCGTCGACGTGCTCATCGGCTTGCAGGAGAAAGGCGGCTTCGGCTTTCATCTGACCAACAACATCATCAAGGCTATCATACTGGTACGGTACTAACTAACACATAAGCGGTCGTCGGCTAATTCAGAGCGAAACATTGTTTGTTGTTTGCTGATTCACAGGACATGTTCGCGGGCGGGACAGGGACGTCCGGATCGGCGATGGAGTGGATGATGTCGGAGCTGATGCGCAACCCCAGAGTGATGAAGAAGCTGCAGGGCCAGCTGAGGGAAGCGTTCCAGGGGAAGGCGCTAGTCACAGAGAGCGACCTGCTAGCAACCAACTTCCGGTACCTGAAGATGGTGGTCAAGGAGGCGTTGCGGTTGCATCCCCCGGCGCCGTTGCTAGTGCCGCGGGAGAGCATCGAGGAGAGCCAATTGAACGGGTACACGATCCCGGCAAATTCACGGGTGGTCATCAACGCTTTCGCTCTTGGCCGTGACCCCATGTATTGGGAGGACGCTGAGGAGTTCATGCCAGAGAGGTTTGAGGACGGCACCATCGACTTCACTGGAAGCAGCTATGAGTTCCTGCCGTTCGGTTCTGGCCGAAGAATGTGCCCTGGCTTCAACTACGGTCTTGCCAGCATAGAACTCACGTTCGCCATGCTGCTCTACTACTTTGATTGGTCGTTGCCGAGGAAATTGATATGGAAGAGGCGCCTGGTCTCGGCGTGCGTCGCCGCTCTCCCCTCATCCTCTGTGCCGCCCCATTCGTGCCCGTGGCCACCACCACATACTAGCCATACTTGGTCGTGACAACTACTATAGCTACCACGCTGTATGGAACATGTATACACTGCATGCTGGCCACGCATAATACCACAGTCCATAGGGCCCTTTATTTTGTCTTTGTATTCTCCTTGCTCATGAACACTAGTTCTCATTGAATAATTTACTCATGAACTTTATATAAAAGTATACTCCCGCATATTCATGTTGTCGTATGTTGCCAAAGTCAAATTTGTATATCGATGTAAATATATTTGTTTGTTACTACTAGTTTATCAACACGTGTGCTAGCAATTGATACAAGAACACAACTGTATGTTTATGAATTTACATATCTTTTGCTTTGTATTTACGTTTTAATCTTCTTTGGTATGGATTAGAATTAGAAAAGGTCAACCAACTCACCCATTTGCGCAGCCAGAATTTATATCTGATTATAGAAATTATCGAATATAATTTTTTTATATTTTTTATTATAATGTTAGAGACACGAACAATTAAGCCACAAGGAGGGAGTGTTGTGTCTGCTGCTAACGATCTTCGGACTTGTCAAACACAAGCAAGTGTAAGCGCAACAAGAATCTCGATGCCTTGTGTACCCCAGAAAGGAGGTCGTGTTGTGTCTGCTGCTAACGATCTACCGACTTGTCAAACACAAGCAGGCATAAGCACACCAAGAATCTCGATACCTTGTATACCCCAGACTCTAATGCCTCCCTGCCCTCGTTGGAGATGCTCACGTTGCGGAGTAGGCGAAGTCGCGGTGATCGTCATCGGGTAGACGCCCACATCCACATGCGTGTTCCTCCTCATATTCTGCCAAACGCTTCGTATAACTACCGCTAATGCGTGGTGCGCTGCTTGAACCGGGCACGAACATCGGCAGGGCGATCGGACAAAGGCAACGATCCCGTATCAATGTGCTAATAGGCCAAAAGAATTTGTGACATGGAAGAGGCGCCAGGTGGAACTTCACATATTATACGCATCCACGACGGACTCGTATATGATTCAACATAAACTCTACGTGTTCATGACGAACCCACATATGGGCGTACGGCTGGAATAGTTGGAAGCTAGAGACCTATTCGTACAATAGACTTGATCCACATTGGTTGTGGGCGTATAGGGACGTACGGCGTGGATGTTTTCATCGAACTTATTAAGCAATAGAGATAGATATATACAATAGTATGTCCCGATATATAATAGTCAATAAAATAAAAATTTACATCAAAGATCTATTTTATCGTCTTCCTCCATCTATTGCTCACAGACCATCAAAGAATTGCAAAAGAAACTGTAACAAAAGTAAAGAAAAAAGGTGCACTTGTGAATGCCATCATCACACAAAGTTTTGAAGATCAAAATAAACACGCACCACTAATAGTAAGATGTAGGACACATTGAAATAACATCTGTTAAACACAAGTTTGTAATCCTTCACCACAGCAATGGAGGGATCGGAGAATTCAGATCATACCGTATAACAAATAGAGAGATGAGATCAAGGCCTCAACCAGTGTGTTGCTTGTTGCTTTATTATCACATTAGAGAAGCGGAATTTCTAAGCAAGCTTAGACATACATTTTGATAGTGAACTCTGTCGTTTAATTGGGACACCAGCTACCAAAATCTGAAGGAAATCTACACTACGCCCATTGTCCCTTTGCTGACATTGGAACAAACATTGTCATGGTATGATCTGCTGGAGGCGGTGGCTTAGGGCGAACAGGTCAATGAGTGGTTAAATATTTAAGTCATATATATTTTGTAGTACTTAAGCTCTCTCATAAAAAATTACTAAACAACCACGGAGCTACGGCCTTTGACTTCGTGGACAGATTACCTAACTTCCGTATAGAAATGTGTTTGATGTACTAAAACTCATCGATTGGATCAAGATATATTATTTTTCTCACTCATGACCTTTGCGGAGTAGTTCGTGCAATAAAACCACAATGAAAATTGAAGTTAAAGCAAATTGTGCCATTTTGTCTTTGGTACACGGTATGCAAATTTGTTTCATCTGTCGGCAAAGATACTTTGCCAGATTCTCTAGTTACGGTCATTTTAGTTGGATTTGACTCGGGCGTGTTTAAGTTATTGTGAATCATTATCACGCATAGTCGCTCAAGGGTGTCACCATATAATGGATGTGATTATATAATACAAATATAATGATAAGTTTAGATGGAACAACTATGTGTTATGTATTATGTTTCCTATCGCAAAGTTGTTGCCCTTAGTAAGAAGCCAAAAAATGAAGAAAATTGTCAAATCCAGATCCAGCTGCGCTGCAGCCGCAATGATGGCCCAGCGACTGGGTGTTGTGCCCATCAGCAGCCGGCAGAGGCCGCACAGATCGGCAAGATCTATCTGCATGGCCATCTTGGCACTTGTGATGATGGTGACTGTAGAGGCGGTTACAGTGGGGCTTAGTACCAGCCCATATTTCAACGTTGCTGGATTTCTGCCCTTTGTTTGTGTCCGCTAGTGAAAATGCCTGTTATTAACATCGGCTGGGTGACCGCCACTAACTGTAGTAGGTCGTGAAGCTCAATTTCTCCCAGGACACGGAACTCACTAACTGTTGGTGTTGCTGAAAACATATCATAGTAAAAAATCAGTGAACATTAGAAAAAGGAAGCAAGTAATGGTAACCAATTCAACTACATATGGTAATCAATGTGCTAGTGCTAATCACAGTTGCTTGCTGCATACATGAGAAAATAATGAAGTCAAACCAGGCAATGTTCTGTTTAGTTGATTTCAGTTTGCAAGAGAAGCTTGTGCATGTGTTTTGTTTTAGCCCTTATTTCTATCTTTTTTCCTTGTCTATAAGTACTATAAGGCTTGCTAATTAATCTAAATGACGAACTTATAAACTCATAGACTGTTTAGTCGTTGTTTATTATTACTCATCTTTATTGATTATTATTGTGTTTTTATGTTGATATTTTCTGAGCATCGCATACTTCATTCCTTCCATTGGCGCAGATAATCGCATGAGTTGTAGACACCGCAGGGCATCAGTAACATCACTAGAGAAGTCCAACGGAAGATTCTTGTGATATAAATATATCCATGTTGTTAGTTAACAATAAAAAATGAACCTTACCCTATAACTGCTTCTTCGTTTCAGCTTACCTAATACCAATGGATTTGGTCCACTTCAACTCATCAAAGGGATCAAGATATAATTATTGTCCCTCATGGTTATGACATTTGAATATACAGAGTACCTCCGGAAATGAAACAACGAGGATAAAATGATTTAATGCAATATTCAATTGTGTATTTGTTACACCATACCGTATACAAATATAAGAAGACCGTATACAAATATAAGAAGATCGATTCCATTGGTTTAGAAAATATTTTTTTGTCAGATTCGAGATGGAAGATATATACCAATTCAATTCCACGGGTCGCAATGCAGGGCTAATTGTATGGTGTTTTATGGTTATATATAGTGATATAGTGAGTATCACAACCGCGAAATCACAAGCTGATAAATGATAAGAGGAAAGTATACCATATTTTTATGCCTTAGTTACGGTATCTTTTATTTTTGGTCGAGCATGTTGATATGTTCTGCTAAGCATGTCAGCAGTCTGGTATCTACGAGTAACACAACATGACAGGAATTCTGTTTCATTCGTTTTAATTTGTTCTCTGTGACCCAGACCTAGTACTTTACGCCTGACCGAATCATCAAACTCAGCCGTCCCACTTTTGTTGATTCCATTGATTCCATGGATGATTATTGTCCTTTGTAGCCTATGATAATCGTTGATTACTGATGTTTACTGGTCAGACGGCTGGATGACCCAGTCGTATGTAGAGTAGGGTACTTTTTAAATTCACTCAGTTATAAGTGGCAAAGTAGTATTCCAAGGTGATTGATTTGGTGATGGCACCCTCACAATTATTTGGTGGTGGAGTAACAAATCAAAAGAAACAAGTTTAGTAAAATTGAGTATGTGTCATTAGAGAATTTGTTTTTTTACCACTTGTTGTATACAAGGTTATGGTCCTTGTATGCTTCCACAAATGAAACAGTGAGTTGGCTCGTCTTCCTAGGATATAAGACTACGCGCAAGTTCAAACCACACACGTACTTGGCAAAAGGTATTGGGGTTTAGCAAAAGGGCACGGAAAAATGGCGTTGCAAGGCCTTGTAGACTGGAGGGGGCAGCCAGTTAACCAAAAGAGGCATGGTGGAGTAAAAGCCACCTTGTTCATCCATTGTAAGTAATAACATCGACCCTCTAATCCTTTTAACACTGACGAAAATTAGCTTACTAGATTGATGAGGAATGTGTATTATGTTTACAGTCCTGATTATCATGGCAAATATTGCCAATATACCCCTGATATTGAACCTGGTGAGCTACTTACATGGGACTATGCACATGGGCATCAAGGACGCCTCCACTACCTCCACCAACTTCTTCGGTGCCATCTGTTTCTTCTCCTTCCTTGGTGCGTTCATCTCCGATTCGTACATCAAACGCTTCTACACCATCCTCATCTTCGCCCCCATCGAGATCTTGGCAAGTATCTTTTTCTCTGGAGATATTTTTATCAGAGCTTAAACACTTGTCAGATGGTTGAAATATAATTTAAACTCATTGAGATGGTTTGGTCCTTGCCGACAGGGGTACATACTTCTAGCATGCCAGGCACACTTTCAGTCATTGCACCCGGTGGCATGCGACATCCTCAATCACCCCAACGAGTGCGCACCGGTGAGCGGCAGGAACCTGAGCCTACTCAGCCTGGGCCTGTACCTGATCCCCGTGGGCGAGGGGTCGCTGCGAGCATGCGCCGCGGCGCTGGGCGGTGACCAGTTCGACGGCG
This sequence comes from Chloris gayana, assembly GCA_031894775.1. Taxonomy (NCBI): domain Eukaryota; kingdom Viridiplantae; phylum Streptophyta; class Magnoliopsida; order Poales; family Poaceae; genus Chloris; species Chloris gayana. Next base: position 54,866 of record JAUNZO010000107.1, on the reverse strand, counting down.
ACGACCCGGAGGAGATGCGCAGCAAGATTAGCTACTTCAACTGGTTCGCCTTCTGCATCTCACTGGGAGGGTTCGTTGGCCTCATCTTCCTGGTATGGGTGCAGGACAACAGGGGCTGGGCCCTCAGCTTCATTGTCGCTGCTCTCATGGTGTTGTTCGGCACGGCCGTTGTCGTGGTAGGGTTGCCGTTCTACCGGCACCAGAAGCCCACAGGGAGCCCACTCACAAGAATACTGCAGGTAATTAAATATAAATTAATATGTTCTCCGGCCGGCCTTGGGTGGGGTGAAGGTTCCATGTGAACAACTCGTGATTTTCGTGTCAAAAATGATTGCTGATATTTCAGGTCTTCGTGGCTGCGTTGCGGAAGCGGAACCTATCGCTGCCTGAGAATTTGGTGGAGGCACAAGACATCAGTTCTGATGGCAGAGTCAAGAGCGTTGAATTTTTGGAGAGAACTCCAGGCTTTAGGTAAGAGAGTTGCGTTCACTTCTAAAACATTAGCTTATTGAATTCTTCGATCCTTTGAATATGATGTTTTAATTATATACAAGTGACCATGATTTACTAGGTTCCTTGACAAGGCAGCCGTTGACGCCGGAGACAAGGGCGCGTGGTCACTGTGCACGGTGACGCAGGTGGAGGAGGCCAAGATCATCCTCCGCATGCTGCCCGTCTTCCTCAGCTCCGTCCTCGGCAACGTCCCGATCCCTCTGCTCCTCTCCCTCACCGTCCAGCAGGGAGGAACCATGGACACCCGCCTCGGCGGCACCAACATCCCGCCGGCGAGCCTCTTCATCATCCCGATCCTCTTCCAGATCCTCATCCTGGTGGTCTACGACCGCGCCGCCGTGCCGTGGCTGCGCCGGCTCACGGGCTACTCGGGCGGCGTGACGCACCTGCAGCGCGTGGGCGTCGGGTTCGTGTCCAGCGTGGTGGCCCTCGTGGTGGCCGCCGTGGTCGAGGGCCACCGCCGGCGGAGGGACTCGACGGCGATGTCGGTGTTCTGGCTGACGCCGCAGTTCTTCCTGCTGGGCGTGATGGACGTCACCTCCTTCGTCGGCCTGCTCGAGTTCTTCTACAGCGAGGCGTCCACCGGCATGAAGTCCATCGGCAGCGCCATCGTCTTCTGCGTCCTCGGCATCGCGTCATGGCTCGGCAGCTCACTCATCGAGGTGGTCAACCGCGCAACAGATGGCCAAGGCGGCGGCCACGGCTGGCTCGACGGTGTGGACCTCAACGCCAGCCGGCTCGATTTGTTCTACTGGCTCCTCGCCATCTTCGGGGCTGTCTCCTTCTTCCTCTACCTCTTTTGCGCCTGGATGTACACTTACAGGTACGATCCAAGGATGCAAACCAAAGCCATTGATGAGGACACGCTGCCGTCCCAGCCGGCAAAGCAAGCTGTAGTCTGATGATGATTGTCGTTTCGATATTCCGACACAGGCCCTTACAACTCATTCTCTGCGTTTTATGGTGGATGTAGTTTTCATTCAACTATGATACCCTAAGCATCAATTCCTCCGGCTAGCTAGTGCGGTGACCAGTTTATAGTAATTTTTCCATTTTACCATGTTCATTTTCCAACTAATTAAACAATTTCTTGTACTACTGGTTCCTCGCGCTGTTTGAGCTATATATGGGCTCGTCTCCTTCTTCTACACGCACAGGTAGGACCCAAGGATGCAATGCAAGCCAGTCTATCTATATGGACATACGTTGCCGTCAGAGTCGGCACAACAAACTTTAATTAGTTTGATAATTGTGGTTTCAATATTCCAACAGGCCCTACAACTTATTCTCTGCGTTTAATTCATTGAATATGAAGCAGAAAGGACAGGTGTGCCAAGATGAAATTGTAGTCTTTGTTCAGTGTTCAGGCTGCCATCCAAAGAGAATTCTTGGACGATGCACGGCGGTAGAGGCATCATAATTAGTGAATCTAACATCTAATTATGCTTATTTGTGCACCAAAATGAGGGATAAGCTTGTGTTTAAAAAGAATGAAAACAAGAGCTCGATTCATCACTAGAGACAAACTAACTCGAGGCGACACGCATACACGCAGAATTCAAAGGGAAAACAATTTAACCTGTAATTTGAGAGGCTGACGTTGGCCTGCTGAAATGCTGATGAAGTCATCCAACTAACGGAAACCACCCGCAAACTGGTAGATGGACGCGTACTGCACACTTGTAGTAAAACAAAGTTCAGACCTTTTGAAAATAAAAATTATGTTGAATGCTACGGAGATCCAGCATTTCTAGAACATCATGCAAAATGTCCACATCAGTCATTTCGGGTAGGCTGAATTTGGCCGACTTAGCCAACTTTTCAAGCCTGGGTGTGAATACAGGATTGTGGCACATATCACAAGCTTTCTAGATTGGGGTCGACTATTCCATTTGGATTAGTAACCAAAAAGTTATGGTTGTTTTCGTGAAACTGATTATCGGGTGGGGAGTTTCTGCCAATCGGGTGGTATTTTCTGCCCGTTTTCATTTTCACGCATTTTATCGATACCGTGACCTTGTGTGCTGGTTATATTCGATAAATTTGAGTTTGTGAACATGTGCGAAATGCATATGACATGAATGGCATGAATGATAACATGAATATGCCGATGCCTACGTCCTTGCCAAAATTAAGGCGATATCGATATATAGTCAACCAACTCACAAATTTAGTGGTAACACACACACGTTCTCAACACGATTGCTACACAATCTATGGTTCGTGATTAGCATACCTACAAAAGATCTATTGCAGAAACAGTACATCAAATTCAAAAGAAATTACGAAAACAAATCACAGGTCTACTATATTCATATAGTAACAATCCATTGAAAGGACCGCCTCGTGGATTGCCATGAGCCAATATTGTCCCGTATTATTACTTCTGCGGACACGGAGCGCTAATTGAAATTGCAGACATACCTGAGGCAGGCCGTAGATGCAAAAATTAAACAAGCATAACCCAGGGTTAGTTTGCCACTTTCTACTTCTATTATAGACCTTAATTGGGCTTACTAAATCGTTCCTCACCGAAAAACGTGTTTGCAATTTTTAAGAATGATCATTAACGTACAGCATATCTCGATTCGGCTCGATACCAGCTGTGACACCCCTACCTTGCAAAGCAAGAGGGATTCTCGCATAGGACCGTATCGGGAGACATTCGACGAAGCGAACGTTCATTGCACATACGTTAACGATACATCCACAATTTTCATATACATGTTTAGATACATGAGGGACATATTTTACATCTGAAGTTCAAATTATTATTATACATAGAGCTCAAAATTCAGATTTACTATACATTAATATACAATGAGCGGAAGCGTAAATAACTCGACGATAGTTGCCTAAAATGTAACACATCAAGCCCGTAGATGTGCCTATTCTTCTCGACAATCTCACCTGCACAAAAATGTTAACAACAAAGCCCTGAGTATCTGATATACTCTGCAAGTCTTACCCGAGAAAATAGTTTCTAAAACCGACTCCTAGTATGCATGGGGCTGACCGGGCTTGCTGGAAATTGCCAAAAACAGCACCTATGAACAAGTCTAAATTCATCTTTTAGCTATATTAAGAGGGTTGTAACATAAACATAAATTTAATGAGTAAGACTAGAAAACATGGTTGCAATACAAAATTAAGTATTTCAAAATCAGCAAGTATAATATCCATATTCATTTCATTACTACGATGTGATCTTCTCCGGACAAGTGGTACTCAAAAACACCGCGAGGGATGGTGATATATATCGATTTACATCCTGCAGGAGAAATCCAAATGCACGACATACGCATCATTTAAGAACACGTATGACCACCTTTCGCCAGATCATCATAGATATGAGCTGGGTCCACCCTCCGTGTGTGTTCCCCTTGCAACCACGATACGTCGGGTCCAAGGATAAACGGCACACCCTCCATCTACTCACAAACCCGTGCATCCACCTTGACCTACACCTGCATAAAGGATGGAGAGACCGTCCAACACTACAACTTTCAAGCTACATCAGTTTACCAACTCTCATACAAAGGTATGCATTTGGTACACAACTCAATACTTGCTCATAGAGTAACAATGAACGGTCCTCAACCGACACGCACGGGGTTATGGCAAGCAAGGACCAACCTTCTCACCGCATCCTACATATGCACTTCCCTATACGGTCTCCAATTTAATCATGTGAGAGGTAACAATAATTAAATCCCTAGACCAGGTGGTCTTCAAACCACTCGGTGTTGCTACCGATGACTCCAATAACCATAGACATAGGGATCATAGTGTAACTAGGTTTACGATCCACTCCTAAATATAAATGCACAATACATAAACATAAACATTTGTGAATTTAAAACCCAAAACTAAACAAGTGGGATTTATACACCGGGGCTTGCCTTGGGACGGTTCTAAGTTAGCACTCTTAACCAAGCTCAATTCAGCGGGGTCCTCCGCGTGACTTGTTTGTTCGGTCGGGGTCCCTATATGGATGCAATGCATGATTTGAGTATGGATGCATACGCAGATATTTAGTTCATGGAACTTTCTCAATAATGAATTAAAATGACAATGTGTTCATGAAATGAACATGCTTATGTATGAAATATGATGCTTGTGTTGGATTTGTGTCGAATATGTGTACACGAGTCGGTTACAAATTGGACTTGAGTCGTATTAGGTGGATAGGGATAGAGTTTGTGTCGGACTTGTATTCCCGGGCTCATATATACGTGGGGGCACCACCGTTGTAACCGCAAGAGACGACATATGTAGTAGACAAGGGTGACGGCGGCCGGAAGAGGCGTGCCCTAGGGGCAGCCAGGTCGTGTGTCGGTATACTCCTGGATGTCATATTGCTACAGTTAATATGGGGAGGAGCGCCCGTAGTCATGCCCCGAGGATGTAGGCACATCGCTGAACCTCGTACAAAAACATCGTGTTTCGGCGTCTCTCTTTTTCGTGATCTTGTGTTCTTGGCTTGATGATCCTGGGGAATTGCTTCCGCGGCTGGTTTTCTAACAAGTGGTATCGAGCCGGTTACATGGTAGAAGATCACGAGAGGCACGATGGGGTGTTCCACACCGCGCAGAGCTTGCACAAGGCGTCCGGGTGGAGGACATGGCGCAAGGTGGAGCATGGCGGCGATCGACGACTCGATCGGTGGAGTTGGACACTTCGAGCATGGCGGCTCGAACCGTCCGATGAGCTGCATCAACGGGGATCCGTCCAGACGTGGAGATCGTGTTGATGGTGGCTGGTGGCTGCTGTTCGATAGGGACCGATCAGACGTGATGGCCAAGTTCGACGGTGCGGCTGGAAGTTGTCGCAGACGACGGCGACGGCTTTGACTCGAGTCTTGCTGACAGGCAGTCAGCTGAGATTGGAGCGGCTGTTGCGCGCTCATGGTGGAGCAGTAACGGCAATGGCGAAAGCCATGGCAGACTCGGTGTGTTGTTTTTTTGGAGGCAGCTTATTTTCTGTTGTTGCATGATGGTGGCGTGAACGCATATCATGGCGAGATGATGGTCGCTTATCATGGCGAGGCCCAAGATAGAGGGCACAAGTGCATTGTCGTTGAGCTGTTTGGTAAGAGAATCAGAGTCCGTGTATGAGCAGTGCAACAAGCATGAGGACTGTGTACGAACCTGACTTGGATTCGGAGGTGACTTGCATACATACGGTACGTACGTGCATGCATGCATGCATGTTGAATCCGTGAGGGATAAAGGTGGGCCTACATGGTATGTTTGAGCAAACAAATATATAATGTCGGTTGAATTTTTTCCTTTTGGTGGGATCACGTGGCCTCGGATAAGACTCGGTTTTGAATAAAGGCAAGTCACGGTGTGGCACGGTGCAGTCCACATGGAGATCGTATGCAACAAGGAAAAGGATGCGGCTGGAGTCCGTTTCGGTCAGGACTTGGTGTCGTCCAGCTGTATAAAATCACAGGAGGAGTCTGCGGAGGATATCACAACAGAAGCAATTGGCTGTTCGTGAACTGAAGCTTACGGCGGTTGACGACGAACGGCGGGCTGCGATCGAGTGGGTTGACTTCGTCGTGTGCAAGTGGCGTGACAATCGACGGGGCTCGAGAGCGGCTAGTTGAGTACGCGGCGACGTGCTCAAGTGTGCAGAAGGCACACGGCTTCGACGTGTATTGTGCGCGTGCGACATACGGTGTGCACGTGCGGAGGTTCTTTCGACGGTCCGTGGCAATAGGCGGATGGCGTCGATGTCGTCCAAATTCGAGGTGACGAAGTTTGACGGGACTGGCAATTACGGGCTTTGGCAAACAAGAGTTAAGGACTTGCTAGCGCAGCAAGGGATCCTGAAGGCTCCGAGTGAGATGAAGCCGACCAAGGTGGATGATGAGAAGTGGGAGGAGATACGAGGCACAAGTGGCAGCAACCATCAGGTTGTGTCTCTCCGACCAGATCATGTACCACGTCATGGATGAGACGTCACCGAAAGTAATTTGGGATAAGTTGGATAATCAGTTCATGTCCAAAACTCGACTCGGAAGTTGTATCCGAAGCAAAAGTTATATGGGCTGAAGATGCAGGAGGGAGCAGATCTTGCTGAGCACATCAATATCTTCAATCAAGTTGTGGTTGACCTTGTGAAGGTGGATGTGAAGCTTGATGATGAAGACAAGGCCATTATTCTTTTGTGTTCCTTGCCGAGTTCTTATGAGCATTTGGTCACAACATTGACGTACGGCAAAACTGAAGTAAAGGTGGCGGATATCACGACGGCGTTACTTTCTCGTGATCGGAGGATCAAGATCAATAATGCTGGTGATAGTGGTTCCACTGGTGATGCTTTGGTGGTCAAGAGTGATCGAGTGAGGAAGACCGACAAAAAGAAGAAGAAGGGGCCGCAGTGCTACAAGTGCAAGGAATGGGGACATGTGAGGAGGGATTGTTCGGAACCGAAGAGGAAGGACGTGGCAAATGTTGTGGTTTCTAGGAAGGATGACTCGGACAGCAATGGTGATGTTCTTGTGCTATCAAGTGAGAAGTCTTGTGATGAAGAAGCGTGGTTGCTAGATTCTGCAAGTTCGTTTCATGCAACACCTAAGAAGGAGTGGTTCTCTTCATATGTTGAGAGTGACTTTGGTTTTGCTCACTTGGGAGGTGACACGGTTCATCGTGTTATGAGAGTTGGCAAGATCAAGTTGACAATGTATGATGGACAAGAGGTACTACTTGAGGGCGTGCGGCATGTGCCGGAACTTAAAAGAAATCTTATCTCGCTTGGTGTTCTGCACGGAGAATGTTGGCTATATCGAGGCGGTGCCGGATAGGAGGACCTTGAGAGTAATGCGGGATGGCAAGACCGTGATGATAGGAGACAAGTCGGAGACACATCACTATAGGATGAAAGGTGGAGTCATGAAGGATGGAGCTACAAATGTTGCAGCGTTCAGTCCTGGCGGCGAGGTGGCCTCGTCGGGTTGTTCGAGGTGAGCAGTGGAAGAGGCGACTCAAGTCTGCGTACACGGAGGTTCGAGCATGGGCAAGCTTCAGGATGGCATGCATATTCGTCAAGGTGGAGTTTGTTGGATTTGTGTCGAATATGTGTACACGAGTCGGTTACAAATTGGACTTGAGTCGTATTAGGTGGATAGGGATAGAGTTTGTGTCGGACTTGTATTCTCGGGCTCATATATACGTGGGGGCACCACCGTTGTAACCGCAAGAGACGACATATGTAGTAGACAAGGGTGACGGCGGCCGGAAGAGGCGTGCCCTAGGAGCGGTCAGGTCGTGTGTCGGTATACTCCTGGATGTCGTATTGCTACAGTTAATATGGGGAGGAGCGTCCGTAGTCATGCCCCGAGGATGTAGGCACATCGCTGAACCTCGTACAAAAACATCGTGTTTTGGCGTCTCTCTTTTTCGTGATCTTGTGTTCTTGGCTTGATGATCCTGTCTTGGCTTGATGATCCTGGGGAATTGCTTCCGCGGCTGGTTTTCTAACAGCTTGCATATGGATGATAGATCATGAATCCGTGTCAAGGGGACAAACTTCTAATTAAGAAAAACATGGATAAAGCAATACATATGCACATTACTTAGAAGCAAATATAAGAATTTATCCTCTCCTAGCTGAATAAAGCATGGTATACAACTGAGAGTATTTAAACTACTAACTTTTTATTATGGCATAGGGTTATGTACGAACATAAGCATAAACATGGGATATGTCAAAATAAATATGCACATGCTATACTCCTACCATAATTAACCATATGGCCCATGACAAATATGGTCATGCTTAAAATGCAAAGTTTTGACATGAATCAAGCATATAAGGGTATATAACAATATGTGATGCAACTAATATTAACTTAACAATCCTAAATGAAGCAAATGGTGCTACAAGAAATTTCATACATGATCTCTGTGCAAATACATAAAAGAATCATAAACAAGCATAATAAACATTTATGCAAGGGTTGGAGGGAGTCCAAGTGAAGCCTTTTGCTGCCCTTGCTCATGCCAAGGTGAACCATGGCAATGGAGTTTAAAGATGAGTAGCCATGGTGGTTGCTTTTGGAGAGGAGAAAGAAAAGGAGGAAGAGGGGAGGACTTGACTTGGCTCTTGACCAAAGAGTGGATGAGGGGGATCCTCTGGACGTGGTGCCTTCCTTGGGCTGGTTACTTGGTGGCTTGCTTGGTAGAGAAGGAAGTAGAGAGAAGAGAGAAAATGAGTCCCACAAGTTGGAAAAAATCTGCCAACCTTACTGTTGCAGTCAAGAGAAAGTCAACGTGATTTTTGTTTGGGTTGCAACTTTTTGTGGTGGTGTAGCATGAAATTTGGGACAACTTTTATATAGAACTTTTCTTGAGATTTGGCCTACAAAAAGTAATAAAAATCCTACACTACAAACTGTTTTCTGCGTTTACTGAATTTGTAGGGCTATTTAACCTTTACAAAAAATTATGGTAAAATCACTAAAATTCTTATTTTGAATACCCTTCACCATTATGCAAAAATATTGGTATGGTTATGTTAACATTTTTGAAGTGTGCATAATAACCTATAGGCAATATTGAGAGCACTTGCATATGAGTTAAGTATTGCAATATGGCTATATGTCATTCTATGCACATTTTAACATAGCAACTTATAAACAGAAATTAAGCAATAAAACACTTCTAAATACAATCCTCATGATGAAACATGACTTTTATTATGATTGAGCATTAGAAGCAAGTAAATTTTTATCTTATCTATTTCCTAGAATAAAGAAATTCCTATTTAAGACACTATGGCAAGTATGAACTCATCAACTTTACCATTTAAGAAAATGCAAATACCAAACACTCCTAAACATGATTTTTGATGCCAAATCATAATTTGTTTATCATGAGCACCAGAAACAAATAAATGAGCAATTGTACATGCACTTTTTATGTTTAAGTAAATAAAGCATTTAAGGCAACTTATACATCTCATGAGCTAATAACACTAACTATGAACCATATGCCATGAAAAATGCATAGACCAAATTTGGCGGACGGCAATGGCGAACTCGCCCCTTCCGTCGATTTGCCGGGGAGGGGGAATATGTGGGGGTTGGGGAGCTGCGCAGAGGCGTTCGGAAGCTTGCGTGCTGCTCTGCGGCTGCTGCACTGGCTGGAGTGGCGCTAGGCAGAGGAGGAAGGCGGCGCATCCCATGGCGGCCTCGAGGGAAGCTTTTATGACCGGCGGCCAACGGTGGAGAAAGTTGCGTCGATCCGACGCAGTCCGGCGATCCACGACGCGTGGGGTGGCTGCTGTGCGGGAGGACGGTGGACGTCCTGGCCGGCATGTGCACCAACGCCGAGGCAGAGGCAGCCAATGGCCGTGCTCCCTATCCGAGCCCTGTTCATCAAGTTTCCCTCTTATTTACCAAAATGCCATTCTGTCACCTTTCTGTTTTGCTTCCAAAACCTTAGCTCTGCTCAATATTTTCGTCTACCAATTTTTGTACGTAGTCCTCACATTATGATCAGAAACTTTTGTTATTAGCAAAAGTTGAGATTTTGCTTTGAAAAATTAATAAAAATTCAGAGATTAAATATATTTTTCTGTCTTCAGGTAATTGTTCTTGGGATTTGGGCCATGAGAAAAATTAAGAAAAAATGTCCTAAAGTCATGTTTTGATCTACAATACAAGGATCTGCAAAAATATTGGTATACTTTTGTTGAGGATCATTGAGTTTTAAATAGTTGGGTTTAAACCAAAATTAAATTTTAAAATTTTCAAACACCCTAGTTCATTATTTCATGTGCTTACTCAATTAATTATGTTTTAACTCAGTAATTAGGATAGTAGCAGGGTTCACATGTGTTTTTGTGACATGGGATGTCACACTGATGAAATCATCCAACTAACGGAAACCACCCGCAAACTAGTAGATGGACGTGTACTGCACACTTGTAGTAAAACAAAGTTCAGACCTTTTGACAATAAATATTATGTTGAATGCTACGGAGATCCAGCATTCGACAGTTATTTCTGGAACATAATGCAAAACGTCCACATCAGTCCATAGCAAAATTCTATATGGGTGTGTTTGGTAGAACTTATGCTTATGTATCTTATTAATTATGCTTCAGCTTATATGTCAAAATTGCTTATGTAACTTATTCAGCTTATTCATGCATAAGCAGTCAAACCGTTTGACACTAGCTTATCAAAACTGCTTATGGCTGTGAAATGAGTGCATAAGTTAGAAAAGCAAGGTTTTTGTTACTTTGTCTATCTAGTACAAAAGAAAAAGCTGTTTATGGTATGTTTTGTAATAAGCTGCTTATGACTACAACCTGTTTGGTACAGACTTATGGCTCATGGTAGCATAAACTACCTTATAAGGTGTACCAAACACACCCATAGTGCAACCATGCGCGTTGAAAGTAATAGGTCCAATCAACCTATAATTTTTGTTAGCGTAGAAAAGATCGGTAAATGACTAAATGCACAATGCTCAGTTGCGACCCAAACACAAACATAATATTTTCACTCCGTTCCAAATTGCCATTTTGGCTATGTACCAGGTGTATTACTCTTTTGTGCTGGAAAAATATATCAAGAATGAAAATTTTGTCACCACAAGAAAGATGGACATGCCTTCGGAGAAAAAAAGATGACACTGAAATAGAAATATCTAATATAACAATAACCAAAGACACATCAACAAACTTTCGAGCTAGACATCACCATAGGGGTGAAAATTAAGGAAACTAAACCTAATCCAACTCAGTGTTCAGACTTCTCACCCAATGTCCCACCTCTACAATGAGAGTGCATATGTTGAGATACGCTTAGGTTACACAAACAGGGCTCAATTTGTTTTTCATTCTTCCTGCCACACATTTAATGTAACAATGAGAATTAGCATAGGTTGACAACTTGAGATACACTTAGGTTTCACACATAAAGGGCTGATGCAATCTTATCATGTTTTGGATGTACCAATTGGAACATGGCCAAATCAAAACAATATTTTATGAAATTTGGTATGTCTCAATAACTAAAAACAACAATTAGATATACAGTGGCTGACAAAATCTCAAAGTCAATATTTTTTTTCCTTCCTTTCAAGAATTGTAGATAGCTTTACAAACAACACATTTCTCTTAATTGCCCATTTCTCTGCAGAATTTTATGCATTATAGCATAGCATTGAAAATTTTTACAATAGTTACTTTTTCCCTTCAAAAATGAGGTGCACCTTAGCACCTGGTATTTACAACAGAACATCACCATCTCAGTAAAACGATAATGTACAAAAAGGTCGTAGGCTAGTCCAAGCAAATCACTTCAGTGATGACCAGGAATCCTCACATCATTCAAGGATGACTTTCTTTTCATCTGAATTTCACGGACTGTTTCAGAAATCAACAGACTCAATTTTGGAACACTCTTACAAGTCAAGGGCAAGTCAATTCCCGCATTTTTCAAAGCTTCTATGATTAGTTTCTGAGATTTTGGATTATGATCTGCACATCGCAGAGTAATGCCTCTCAGAGCAGGTTTACCACATGTTACATCCCCATTTGGTGCACCACTGCAAATAAATTTAGATAAGTAGTTAGTTTGCAGCCATCCAAAATCAAACAGCAATCATTATAGACCTGTTATTTTCAACACTGTTATCAGCAACGTTCAACGTAATCCCATGTCTATTTATAAGACCTAACATGCTGAGCACCTAACTATCTTATCTACATGCCAAGCACATATTTAATGAAATCAGACTGCACAGAGGTTGTTTGACTAAATAATGGGAATGCGACTCCAGTGTGAAAAATGATTTGATCTCCTATGGTGTTGAGGTACCTACAAATCCATACTCCCAGCACCAGATGCAGCCCAAAATGGCTGAACAGATCGGGCTATGCAGATGGACTTGCAACGGATACAGGGTATATGATACAATGACATAATCAAAATAATAGATTATTTAAACACTTTATTTTTTGGATGGCTGCACACTAACAGCATGAGGATTACATCAGATCAGAAACAAATGTTAGTGATGGTGGAAGCCACATCAAAGCAATGGTAACAACATTAGCAATCCAAGCTTAATGTCAACTGAATGAAAGTTAAAAAGCAATGGCAACAAGGAACCATAAATGAAAGGAACAATAGAGCACAGCAGCATGAGAATTACATCAATGGATTATATTTACATAACAAGAATAAACCAGTGCATTATTGTAGGGGGCCTTCGTTTCCATGACATGCTAAATTTTAGCACCTAAAGTTTGGACTAAACTTTAGAACCTCTTCGGGGGCTAAAGTTTAGCCCACCTTTAGCCCCTTTTTCTCTCGTGCTAAACTTTAGCACATCAGTTCGTTTCCCTTGACCTGAACTTTAGTCCACTTTAGCCCCAGGAAACGAAGGCAATAGAAATGTCATCGCTTTCCACTTCTAAGTGAGAGGAAAAAAAACTATTCCCCATACATCTTAATGTTTTCACCCTAGCTTGACAACAAAGTGTTCCAAGTACCTAGCCATGTCTCCCAAGAAAGAAATACAGGCAAGTGTATCCCAAAAACTGTGTATGACAATTGCAGAATGCAAGCTTGACTGCTTGAGACTGAATTCTACATGGTTGCCCTTTTCCATGTTCCATTAATTAGTAGTGCCCAATCATGACGGCAATGTAAACGCATTCATCCAAGGATGAAATGCAAAGCCACACATACAAAGGAAACAGAGATGTAGCAGAATCACACACAAACCTATATTTGCACAGAATACGATGACTTCCGTGGAAAAGAAGTAAAATGAGTTTGGCAAGAAAAAAGGTCCAACTGGCAAGTAAAATGAGATTTTCCATCAATAGAAATGAACGAAGCATTTTAGAAACAAAGATGGACGCACAGCTTATGGGATGCCAACAACATACGTGGTTAGAAGTTGTTCAGTCATCTGGCTGAATTGCAAGACTAAATAATAGATAGACATTATCCAAAGAAGTTTGGGAAAATAAAATGTACATAGGTGACCAAAGAGCAATATTGCCACAGGCAACCCAAATCATTCAAAGAAGTATCAGGTAACAAACACAGGTTATCACCAGTTTGTGTGTGTTGTGGACGCCTTTGTGGGACGCACATACAGGCGTCACACTCGTGCGGCCGACACAGCACGGCGAACAGAAGTGGCTAGGATTTCAACCGGTGGATTAGCAAGAAAAATAGGGAGTTGTTAGGAGTTTGTTAGCATCGAAATTGGTTGAGATTGTGTTAGTGCCGCCTGATTATAAAGGCAGGCGAGTTAGGAGATTGAATTATCGAAGAAGTAATAAAACTCCCTGTTGGGTGCTCTGTTCTTCGGTCACCGTGGCTGAGGATCTCCCTCGGCGCAACGATCAGAGCAAGCTCCACATAGTTGGTTACCCTCTCCGCAATTCCTCTGAAGCTCACCTACTGCTACGCTCTTCCGTCACCCACGCCACAACAGTGTACCAAAACATCTGTCTAATAGTCCATTCCTTGGCAATGATAAAGATATAGAGCATTCAGATTGGTCGCGTTCTTGAGTAACAAATTAAAAAAAATAAGGGCATAAAAAAACTTATGAAAGTCTCATAGTATTTGGCAGAATAATTGTTTCTCAGCGCCAATCCATGGCTTCAGATCCACCATGCAGTCCAAATTCACTCTTGTCCATTAACTGTTAGATACAATAAATTGCTAGACATAGAAGGTTCAAAGGTATGCTAAGCCCATTCAAATGTTGGGGCTTTTGAGTATTGATTATGGAAAGTACAAAAGGGCTTACTCATGGTCCTTTGGCATAGTGGAGACTTACTCCTATTAGTGCTGGCTTATGGAACATGTCCCTGTGCATGTTATATGGTCCATCTTGGATTCCTTTTTCTCTTTAATATAATGATGTGCAGTTCTCCAACGCATCCGAGAAAAAAAAAGAAAAGGTTGGGATACTAATCTAAATTCTTATGGAACATACACATCAAGATATAATTCCATAACTTCGCAAAACAATGATAACATATGGTCAAAAGGAATATAGGGCGTACCAGTAAGAGTTTGTGAAAAATTACTCAATAGTTACCCAATAGTAATGTGATCAGTGATTAACTAGGGTACTAATTTTTATGAGATATCAATTTGAGACGCTCCGGAATTGGATTTTGATCTAATAAGTCAAATGAAGGCGTTACAACTAGCCAGCTTCTTGTTATGTTCTGTTCAGTCAGTTTACCGTTCTCTATTTTACAATAGACTAAAACGATATAGCAGTGTTACCAATGGGAGATAGGTAAACCTACTACTGGGAAACAAGGAAATTAACACAAACCAACATCATCCAATCAGGATTGTGAGAATTGGTCAAAACAAATATTAATAAACAACAAAACATGTCTGGTTTGAATAAACAAGATAAGAATAAACCCTACAAATACATAAGAAATAAACTAAACTCACAATCAATTCCCCACCATCCCGACGACCCACCTCACAAACTTCAGCAACCAAGCGAAACACAAAAATGATAACATCTCTAAGCTCAGATATCATAAGTTCATAACGAACCTGCCAAACTAGAAAGTACACACCTTTGCGTAGTGACGAAGGTGCACGGCTTGTACAGCTGCTGCTTTGTATCAAGGAGTATGTGATCGAAGCAGTACTGCGACAGGGCCATGGCCTTGGCCTCGCAATTCGATGCCGCGCATCCCGCCCTCGAACCAGCAGCAGTAGCCCCAGGAGCGCAGACGGCGCCATTCGCCAAATTGGCACCGCCGTTAGCCAGCGCAGCAACACCGGCGCCATTACTCAGCGGAGGCAGTGCAGGTGGGCCTTCTTCGGGTAGCACGGGGCTGGTGCCGTGCTCCCACCAATACTCCCCGTGCTTGGCCGGGAGCTCGTCTGCGAGCGCCCAGTACTGCGCGCGGTAGAGGGCGTAGAGCTGCAGTAAGCGCCGGCGGCGCCGTCGGAGGACCTCCTCCCGGGACAGCGCCTTGGAGAAGGCGAGCTCCGCGTCGAGCGCCGCGCCGGCGAGCACCAAAGGCGGGCGGGACGGCGACGGCGGCCGCTCGTCCATGGAATGGGTGGGCTGGTTCCACAGATAGGGTTACGGGGAGCGACCGAGCGAGGATTAAGCGGGCGGCGGCGCGGGAGGAGGAACGGAGGATGGCTGCCGCCACTCCCACCTCCGGGAGAGGAAGCGGAACAGTATAATTGGGCCTTGTTGGGCCCATTAGACTGTGCATCTGCGTGCTGTGGCCTGTTAGCCCATGCACTACCCCTGGACCCACCTTAAGGCCCATCACGTGCCGCGTCTGCATCAATCAGCTGGGGCAGCGCCGCCGCTTTCACCCATTCCCCCGGATATCCCCAGTTCCCTACTCACTCTCTGCTCGGCAGCGCCGCCGCACTTGTGCTGGCCGCCGCCTCAGCCACCGCCTCCATCCGACTGCACTCTACCGGATTCCAAAGACAACGGTAATCGCTCATCTCTTCACTGAACGATGCGCTAAATCTCTCAACAGATTCCTAATAAGGCCTCATCCAACTGCAGGCTGACCTCATCCCCACGGCAGATCCACGCACGAGATGGAGGAGCCGCCGGGGAAGAGGAACCCCGTGGCCAGCTTCACCGACGACATCTTCGTCAAGATCTTGAGCTTCCTCCCTGTCCGCTCCGTATGCCGCTTCAAGTGCGTGTCCAGGTCATGGCGGAACCTCATCTCCCACCCTGAGCACCGCAAGAAGCTGCCCCAGACCCTCGCCGGCTTCTTCTACTCAAGCTTAAACGTTGAGCGCTTCCCCATGAGAGCGCACCACTTCACCAACGTCACAGGAAAGGGCGCACCGTTCATCTTCCCCTCCTTCTCGTTCTTGCCTGTCTCCAGTAGATGACCTTCTCCTCTTGGATTCGTGCAATGGCCTCCTCCTCTGCCGCTGCTATCAGCCTGGTCCTGCTGGGCTTCAGCCGTTCCATTATGCTGTGTGCAATCCTGCCACAGAGAAGTGGGTTATGCTGCCGGATGGCAGCTGGGCTAGCGACGAGACTCGCACTGCACGCTTGTGCTTCGACCCAACCGACCCGGGGCATTTCAATGTCATTGAGTATGTGGTAGACGAGAATGACGATGTAACAGGGTTGGAGATCTATTCGTCCAAAACTGGATCATGGAGTTTCGTGGAAAATGGATGGGGTGATGATGTTTGGGTGTGTCGTCACCGAAGAAGTGTCTTTCTTAATGGCTTTCTACATTCAGTCACTCCAGCTGCAATAGTGGCCGTGGACATGGAGGCGAAGACATGGAGGACAATTCCTACACCAACCGATAATGAGTGTGGCTTCATCTATCCAGCTCAGGGTCGCCTATGTTTGATTAATGTTGCTGGTGATGATATTTTCAAACTGTGCATTTGGACTCTTGATGACCATGCTGCCAATGAATGGACATTGAAGCATACCGTCAGCACGTTACACTTGTTTCGTGGCAAGAGGATTCAAGTTGATTTTGGCTACCAAGTGATTGCAATTCACCCTGAAGGTAATATGGTTTTCTTCATTTATGGATGGAACAAGACGTTGATGGCATATATAATGGACCGCAGGGAGGTCCGTGTTCTCCGTGTTCTTGGAGATGACTGCTCGGACCCTTATTTTCCATATGTTCCCTTCTTCTTGGAGGCACCAGTAGATGGGCAGTAAAAATTGTTAAATACAGGATGCAGCTCCAGTCTGTTTGTCACAGCAGCATCATGCTTTTGCATCAAGGAGATTATCACTTGTTGTAGCTATCTATAAGTTTAATAGTTGCCTGCTTAATCTATCTACTGAGCAATGAAGTTTCGGTTCTCTTGTAGGCTGCCTGTGCCAGTATGCTGTTATTAAGTTAGACCAGTGTTGTTCCATGACCAGGGTTATGTAAAAATGCCCTGAGAAGGCTAGCAAGATGTATTTGTTTAGTCAAAGTATTTTAAGCTCTTGTTTTTCAACATTTGTTTGCTGATGCTATCGAAATCATTGTCAGCTTATGTGAGGATAACTGTCACTTGTCTTCTAACTAAAAATAGCCTTTGGTTACCACCACTTTTTCGTACCTCTATTATTCATTTCTCTTACTTGATATGTTGGGTAAGTACAGTCATGTATTTGGTTTTAGTAGCAGCAGTTTTTTAGCTTATGTCATACTGTTTTTCCGAAGAAAATTATGATCAATCGATTCATTGGGGCATTATTTTTTTTTTTTGCTTTACCTTACAAGTAATGGACAGTTAGCGTTTTTCATGAACATGCTACTCACTTAGTAATTCTGCTCATTTCTAAGAGATGAGATTTGATTGTGGGGTCACTTGTTGTTTAATAATACATTTTGACATTACATGTGCACATTATGTATAATAGTAAACTTTGACCATACTTAGTGTCCTGGATATCCGCGTATTTTCCCTGTGCTGAATGAATGATCAATCCATTTTGTAGACATATGTAAACAAAATTTGTATATATCATGCTCACTCTGACCTTGACTAACAACACTAGACACCCATATCCTTTGAGTGACCTATTTATTTCTGCAAGTTATATTATTTGGACTCCTGGTAAAAAGGACTTATTCTTAAGGTCCCACACAAGGTGGGCCTGGGAAATGATATGAGGGTAAGCCTTACCTCTACAATAAAACCTCTTGGTACAATCATTTAGGATTTTCCCATTTAAATCTAATATTAGCTTTATCTGTTGCACCTTTTTCAGATTCATGTGTGCATTTACCTTTAGATTTAATCCTATAGCCAATGTATATGTTTCCTATTTATGTCGTTAAACAGATATGCATTGAAACATAGGAATTCACAATTTACCTCTCTTCACGTTGGGCTTTGAGGATGTACGATCCACTTTTATTTTACACTAATTTCCCTACCATCTTGATTTTCTTGAAATTTTCACTTTTCTTTACCTTTTCTCGCAGTCTAGATACCTAACTGGGTTTGGTCATTGTTCTAGCAGTTCCGCCTGGGACCCTAGGTTTTCTTGCTCATGTTCGCTGCCCTTTGGCCCAGACGAGATGACCTGCTTTCCACTCAATGTTACCTAGATGGCAATATGGTACTTTCGTTTGGCCCGGGGGATATGGAGAAATAGGGAAAAGGTAAAGAAAAGGGAAAATTTCAAGAAAATCAAGATGGCAAGGAAATTAGTGTCAAATTATAGTGGACAATGCTATCAATCGTAGATCATCCAAGCAACATAAGGAGAGGGGTCCCTTTGGATCCGGTGGCTAAATGACTAAAGTTTAGTCAATTTAGGGGCTAAACTACCAAACAATATGACTAAAATATTTTAGTCCCGCTAGACAACAGTTCGGAGCTAAAATGAACTAAAACATAGCAGTGTTGTTGGAGTTGTTTTTGTTTTTTGTTAAAAGTCCTAAATTCTAGGATATGAGACTTTTTAGGGGGTTGCTAAGTTGCTCTTAGTCTTAGGTGGGGATCATTCCCGGGCTGTTGAGGGGCTCCAAAGGCCGTTCTGGACCTGACTTTTTGCCGAGCCAGGCTGAAACGAACGGGCTTTTTTTGTCAGCAGCTGGTTTGCTAACAGGCTAATCTAAAACAGGTGAAATCTACCGTTCCGGACCTCATTCCTGGCTAACCGAACGAAGCCTGGGTCGGCCCAGAAACGGTTGACAGGAAGGCGCTATGCGAGGAATTGTTTCTTTTCCGATTCATCCACCCGTTCCTCCACCAGTTTGTCAATGGAATCGTTCCTTTTCTGATTCATTTGTTCTTGTTCCTCCACCTTACATGTTTAGGAACATTGGGGCTGATGAATGAATGAATGAAAGAATTGTGAAGAGTAAAATGCAACAGAGATACATGAACTTGTGCGACGTTGTCTTTTAGGTCCACAAACTTTTATTTTCTATTTCTAGGTTTACAAACTTGTTTGTGCCAATTTAAATCCACAAAATTGTTTGTCTGTGTCATTTAGTTCCATAAAATTTGTAGGTCTACAAACTTGTTTGTCCTTGACATTAGTTCATCAACATTTTCTTAACACTTATAAATTCATAACCCTAATAAAATGATGTCATATTCATTGAATATTTTGATATAGGCATTTCAAAAAATGATTTAGACATTTTAATCATGGTAGAAAATATCTCTATTAGATATACAAAATTTTGAACATGTTACAAAAATATTCTCTTGCTTATACTACAAATAGGTCGTTTGAAGTGGATGTAGTCATCTCACAAGCTCAACTATTCCGGTGAATTACTGTGTTAGATCTTTTTCTAGTTCATAATACGAGTCCAATCATGTCATATTAGAACATAATATTCATAAATAGTGCATAATTTAAAAGGTTTATGACTATAACTATTGAAAAAATATTATGGACCTAAATTACATAGACGAACAAGTTTGTAGACCTATAAATAAAAATGAAAGTTTGTGATCTAAACGACACAGGAAAACAAGTTCGTGGCTCTAGATATGCAAAATGAAAGTCTGCGGATCTAAACGATACAACTACACAAGTTTATGGACCTCTAGCGCATTTTACTCGATTGTGAAAATCAAAGAACCATTTGAATTCTTATTTAGGGTCCCTTTGGTACAGCTTCACTAGCAACTTCAACTTCAGATTATAGGTCAAGCTGTACCAAAGAGCAAGTTGGAAGAAGTGCTTTTGGGTATAAGCTCGTTGTAAGCTGTTTTCATTTTTGTACTAGGATGGTGAAGCTGGAAATAGCAGCTTTTCATAGCTCACACTCACAACTTTGTTTCTGAACAGACAGGATAAGCTGCTTTGTCAAACGATTTGACTGCATAAGCTGAAATAAGTCGGATAAGCTGTTTTGACCCATAATCCAGAAGCTGAAGCTGTCTTTTCCATGAGCTAAAGCTCTACCAAAGAGACTATTATGCAGTATAAATTTTTTGTTCAGAGTTGCTAATTTGTCTTCACATTCTAACCATGGATTATCAATCGCCTGATAGCAATTTAGGTTAGAAGAATTTTTTAGCAAGGTCCGGGATGTCCTAGTACTAGCATGACCCAAACGCAAGCGTCCTGTTCGAATTTTTGCGGGTTTGCGGCTGAGCAGCAGCGCGATCTTGGTCTAGAACACCTCCCCGTTCCCCCTTCTCTCTGCCTCGGCCTTGCACAAGCACAACTCAATCTCCTCCTAAACCCTGCTACAGGATCTCGCACGGTCGCGGAACAGCTCGAGCACCATGCACTACCGGAAATCAGTATTTTGCCGTGTGCCCGAGGCACACGGCGAAGACCCTCTAGCACACGGCAAACACTTTTGCCGTAGGTAGTCCACGGCGAAGGCCCGACGACACCATACCTAGACGGCAAAGCCGCCTTCGCCGTGTGCCAAAGCGCGGGCACACGGCGAAGTAGTTGCCGTGCGCTAGGCCCCGCACACGGCGAAAAATGTGCCGTTAGCGGGGCACCGTTAACTTTCTTTGCCGTGTGCCTGATCAACAGCACACGGCAAACGAAATTGTCTTGCCGTGTGTCGGGAGCGGCGCACACGGCAAACGAAATTGTCTTTGCCGTGTGTCCTGCCCTGCGGCACACGGCAAAGATATGGTCACTTTGCCGTGTGTCTTGGCCTCGGCACACGGCAAAGTGACCAAATTCAATTGCCAGAATGGCCACTTTGTCGTGTGTCATGGCCTCCGGCACACGGCAAAATGACCATTAGGTTTCCTTTTTTTTGTTTTTTTAGCCCCGGTCACCTCATTTACATTTCAAACATCACATATATCAAGCACATCACAAATATAGCACATAATCATCACTTCATCGGACATGTCATCGCACAACACATATATCACAAATAAAACACATATATCAGCATCCATTTGTCTCATAACATCACAAATATCGTCACAAACATGACATAACGTACATAGGCCGTCCACGAGTACAACAAACCATGATTTCACAGATGTGGGTCGAAGGGTGGTGGCTCGAATGGCGGTGGGCCGAAGGGTGGTGGCTCGAACGGTGGTACTTGTGGAAACAACTGCTGCGGGGGCAACGTAGGTGACATGTTCACCGAGGCATTTGATGCCGTCGATAGGTTCTGCAAAAAGTATAAAAGTTTGCAAACCGGACAATAATCATTTTAGTTAAGATTGTAAGTTTTTACAGTATGTAATTCTCTAGGTAATCTTAGTCTCTAAGTGATTGTAAATGGAACAATGTTTCTTGATTACTAAGTCTCTAATTTTTTAAATGAATGAACAAGGTTACAAAGTAGATTACCCGAGGAGTGACTGGAAACATATGAGACATAGTTGGAGGCGGTGGCGGTGGTCGTCCTGCTGCCAACTCAACTTGCATGTAGGCAATGTAAGCAAACAAGTTGGTCACATCCCCTCGTTGTCGCGCCGATTCCTCCTGTCGCTGCCTTCTCTCTTCGGCGAGCTCGGCCTACAAAAGTTTCCATTGAACTGTTACAATGCAGTGATAATACGTGATTAGAAATTGAATAATTGTTTAGTGAAGCAGAAATAACCTCAAGTCTCTGCACTTGCAGCTCTGCGACGGTCCGGCGTGGACGTATAGGCGGGGCAGTGGCTGGGTCCCTCGCCCGAATCCGTGAGAGGGTGGGGCAACCGCTCGTGTCCACGAGTGCCGTCGCCTATGATCAACCGGCCATGCTTCTTGCCTCCTCCCGCCCTCATGGCCACCTCAGCATCAATAGGGTGGGCGGTCGGATCCCACTCCGAGCCATAGAGTTGCTTACCCACCTCCGTATATGCAGTGATACGGGAGTAGACGGAGGGGTTGCTGTAAGCCGAAGGAGGGTTTTCGAGGTCGTAGCTGGCCTCGAGTAGCTTTTTCTGGTAGCCATAGCCCAGCCCACGAACTCGGGACACTCGGCGGCTCCATGTGACCGGGACTGCAAACAAAATAACAACAAGTTCATGACTATTTATGCATATTTAGGAGATAAAACAAATAAATGACTCTGCATACCCATCGAGCCCTGTACACCTCGTTGCTAAGGCTGCGTTGGTGGTGAGATGGACCAGGCATCAGCGCACGCTGGGCTCGGCCAGCGTTGTGCATCTCCTCCCACTCGGGTGAGAACCACTTGTCCACTATGCGTTCCCAGCACAAATCGTCGTTACGGCACCACGGCGCAGGCACCTACACGGGACAGATGAGAGACGTCAAACAATCAAATAAAACAATGCATTAAATCGGAGATAAATCTATATTTACCTGCAAGTATTGCTCCCGTGTGAGCTTCACAGTCCTAGCCGCATCTTTGGTTATCTTTTTCCGAAGGATATGGCCATAGTAGTTAATGACGCACCGAACTTGCGCCTCGTAGTGCATGTCCTTCAGTAGAGCTTCCGACATCGGTTGTGAGCCACAACCTTAGCCATCTCCTCGTACCCTGGCTCACAAGTGTAGAATTCCTGCATGTAGACATAATGTGTTTAGTTTTTATTGCATAAGTGTACAATGAATGCAATGAATCAAAAGTGTAGAGCGAGAAAGACTTACCCACAATTCTCGACACCACTCGATCCGCCTTGTTGACGGAGCACCTGTTGAATGTGTCGATTTGCTCGGTGGCGACGCGATAGTGCTCCCAAGTCCACGCTGGCTCGTACCTTTCACCAATGTGAACCTGACCTAGGAAGTGCAGCCCGACCAAAGCACCAAGGACGGCGTTCACCTTGCGTTTATGACTACCCGGGGTGATCAATTTCCAACTCCTGCGAAAAGTGATTAAGAAAAAATATTAGTTTGATATTAATAAAGATTTTCACATTATCAAATGAAGAAAGTAGTCAGAAGTTACTTACGATGGCATTACTGGTCGAATTACCGGCCGCGTGGACAAAGGTATCGGCCTGTCGGGGAGTCTTGTAGGACCCCGCAGCCACACAGTAGGCTGCTGCTCCGCCTCGCTCCCCCCTCCTCGTTCCTCCTCACCCTCACCCTCATCCTCACCCTCCTGCCCATCCCCCTCCTCCGACTCTCCCTCCTGCCCTCCCCCTCCTCCGAGCCCCCTTCCTCCGAGTCCCCCTCCTCCTCCTCCTCCTCCTCCCCTCCTCCTCCTCGCCTCCGGCGGGAAGGTGGTGCTACGGACCTACTCCGAGTCACTTGACCCATAGCAATTAGATTTGCCAAGGAAAAAAGATAGTCACACGATCCGACAATGCTCACTCATGGGTCATCTAAGATAACGGATAAAAAAATCACAAATTCCAAATGCCATGCTTGAATGTTATCACAATACAGGTAGCAAGAGAAAAATCAGAACAATTCTCCACCACAAATAATCTTCCAGGTAGCTCATAGTTCAGAAACATACAGTCAGCAAAACAGAAGTGAAAGTAACTGAAGATGCTAGACCTGCCATCTCAAAAGGCATATCCGTCGATTTGGACCTTCGTGGTGATGAAATTAGTGCTGATGGTGCTCTTTATTGCTTGCTAAGTTTCTTGTTCAGGTCCCTACTCAAATAAAAATCACCACGACTCTTTCAAATCCCAAATTAAAATATAGATAGAGAAAGAAATCAAAGTAGCAAGCAAAGGCAAGGTTAAAAGCTGACCCAAATATTTATAAACAGTGTGAACATGCTTGGTAAGAACCCATACATTTCGACTGTACAATTTGATGTTCTTAATATGAACGCGCATCACAAGGTTACATAAATATGAATCATCGTAGGAAAAATCCAGTCCCCAAACATAAGCAGAAAAAGAACAACATAGAAGAACAATGATAATGCATGTGAAGTGCATAAAGATGGTTTTATCGCTTGTTGTTTTGTCTGGTTCAATAATACGGCTTATCCAAGTGAGTTTTACGGACCCACAGGTCCAGAAGCTTCTCAAGCTCAAGCATTTACTTTTCTAGTTAGAGACCAACGTCTTGGAGCTAATGTAGGGTCCGCCCAAGGACCAACAGGTTTAGGTAAATATCTAATGCGTTCCCCAACGGGACTTGTTAATTAATTATATGCAAGGAGCATGCCAATTGTTATCCTCTCTATCTTCCTAACAACCAACCCGGTGTTCCAGTATGTGCAGAATCACCGACCTGTGGGTAAAGTTGTGCCACCTCTACAGAGTGTAAAATTGTTATAACAGCCGTGTTCACGGTCACGAACGGCCTGGATCCTCACGAGAACTGGAGGGTATGGACGGGTGGAGTAACTCGTAGGTTGCTACAGGCGGGGTAACCTGTAGTGTGGTTGGCTACAGGCGGGGTAATCTGTAGTGTGGTTTGGTACAGGCGGGGTAACCTGTGGTGTGGTTTGCTGCAAGTAGGGTAGCTTGCAGTGGTTGGCAGGTGGGGTAGCTCTGTTGGTTCATATTTACTTAGTAAATAGGTTGCTTTAATTAACTTGACTAGTGTAGGTGCTTTCTATTGCAAACCATGTGTTAGCCTTCCTTCCATTCAGCTTGCATGTCATTTATTTTCCACACTTGCTGAGTACGACATGTACTCATTCTTGCTATTTCTCTTTTGTTATCAACTACTGCTGCTCGGAAGATGGAGAAGACCACCGATGAGAAAGGTCTAGACGTGCGAATCCCCGGTCGATTGCCTGTGGTGTTATGGAGTCTTCCGCTAGCGTATATTAGTATTTAGTCCTTTGAGACAATATCGAAGTAAGTATTCAATTTAATAAAAACATTGTTCTTTTATCACGTTAATTTGTCCTGTGTGTGAAAACTTGTTCCTGGACACGCATAAAGATGCATTCGGTTTTGGTCGTTAAAACCGGGTGTGACACTGCGTCCGGGAGAGGATGGACAACCCCGGGGACCTCATAAGCAGCCGTCGTCCCTTCCTTAGGGTTTGGGTTTTTCATAGATTATTCAGTCAAGAACAGTTTCACCATTTTGTTGGTTTGTGAGGCCCCAACTCGTAAGTTTAATCATATATTTGCAATTTGGTTGCTTCTATCTTGTTCATGTTTGTGTTCTTCGATTCGCAGGCAAGGATTAGCCTTCTTGGCGAGGTCAATCGTGCTTGCATGGTTGATAACCAAAGGAGATGTCGTTTTGCGATTGCGGGGTTCGAACGTGTTGTTCGGAAGCCTGATCGATTTGTGTCAAGCCTCCACCAAATCGATGTTTATCGAACCTTTCGGAAGATCGAGACACCCCGTACACTTCAAGTGGTATTAGAGCTGGGCCGTTGTTGAGAAGTGGAGAATGATGAGGACATCCTCCATTATTACCCGCTGGCAAAGACACAACAAAGATAGGCCAAGTGGCCTATTTGTAGTCAGGCGACGACCGTGTGAGCCTCCGAATAATCCCACCTTGCTTAGTTTGGGAGGAGGAAGCCACCTTAAAAGGGAGAGTCACCCTTCCCCTATCGGACTTGTCTTTTAGGGAGATTGGGCCTTTCTCCAAGTGGGCGTACATAAGAACTATTAGGGTCCAGGCAACCTTAATTTGTTGGGCCTCGGCCAACCCCAACCTGGTCATGGATGCATGACTTAGAATGCTTTGTGGGGACTAAAATATGACAAATAATATTGATTAATGATTTCACTTATACCTAATTATCATGTGGTTAATCTCTTTTTAGCAATATGGAACTTAGGTAGTCCCAATAGGAGGATGTTGCTGATGGTGCGGGTATGCACATGTACTTAGCTTAGTACCATAGTCGCAGTAGTGCCTATTTGGGATTCTAAGGACCGGTCAGTGCAGCAGCCAACCAAGACAACAAAACAAAGCACATTACTGGTATGGTTAGGCTTGATTAAGTAGAAGATCACATTCCAGTTATGCGGCATTGAGGAAGGAGGACGATAGGGTTACTTTGGGCCCGATGAAGGGGTATTTCTAGCCATAGCGCTAGAGGGATCTTCTGTGGGAAGGGGTATTTCTGCTGTGGTGAACCCGTAGCGTGGGTGCTTTAGTAGATTGGGAAGCTCTTTGAAAGACCATGTGGTGATCTCTTGGCCTCACACCTACGGTAGTGTTTTGGTAACATAGAGACGTTAGTCACTGAATAGTGATGGAATCACCAACCTATGGGTAAAGTTGTGCAACCTCCACAGTGTAAAATTGTTATAACAGTCCTGCTCACGGTTACGAGCGGCCTTGATCCTCGCATGAACTAGAGGGCTTGATATGATTGGATCTAGTAGGGTAACCAGATTTGGG
The DNA here is from genome assembly GCA_031894775.1 of Chloris gayana. Lineage (NCBI taxonomy): Eukaryota > Viridiplantae > Streptophyta > Magnoliopsida > Poales > Poaceae > Chloris > Chloris gayana. Next base: position 28,165 of record JAUNZO010000107.1, on the reverse strand, counting down.
TAGTGTCGCTAGTTGTTTAATACAAGTAGGGTAACTTGTATTGTAGTTTGGGTATGATAATTTAGTAAATAGGTTGCTCTAATTAAAATCAACTTAGACATAGGTGCTATCTATGTAGTTAAACCTTGTGTTAGCCTTTCCTTTTATTAAGCTTGCAGGCCATACTTTCCCTCCCTTTCTAAGTACTTGATGTACTCAAACGTTGTTTCCTCTCTTCTTTTGCATTATATTGCTGCTGAGAAGTCCAGGATGAACGTTCGACCATTTGACGGAGACGATGGAGTGAAGATTAGGCATGTTGTCTTCTGGCCTATTGCCTGTGGAGTTTGACGACGCCAACACTTGGGTTATATTTTCTGTTCTATAATCTTTTTATCCTTGTAATTAATTATTGGTTTAATAAAGATATTGTTTTTTATCACATTAATTGTCCTGTACCCTGGGCATGCATACAGATGTACTATGTTTCGATCTTTGAAACGAGGTATGACAGACATGCTATTGCTTCCCCCTTGAGGATTGGGAGTCTTTCTCTACCATTTGTTCATGTGTTTCCTTGTGATTTGCAACAACATTGCCTCCACCATGCGTAGTTTACGTTAGGCGAAATCTTTTAACACAAGTGGTTGTTCGATTAACTATTGGTGTCATCGATTCATGAGGTTGCACAGGTAATGTCATCCCTAGATCCTTCGACGTGAAGATGGGGCAAGTTCCCGCATCAACTTTACTGTCAGCAAATAACAAAACTACCGACAAGAAAGAATTACCGATGGTTTCCAGTACTCCCTTCGTTCATAAATTGCTGACACTATTGACTTTTTTCATCATATTTGACCATTGGTCTTCTTCAAAAAAGTTTAAAAATTGTAAAATATTTTATTATGATTCATTTTATCACTAAAAGAAGTTGAAACACAAGTTATAGTTTGACATATTTGAAAAAATATTTTGAATAAGATGAACGGTCAAACATAACGAAAAAAGTCAACGGCATCAACAATTTATAAACGGAGGGAGTAGGGAACAACGACCGTTCCTGACACTGTAGTCCTGTCTCCAATTCCTTATGGTGGCCAAGGTGGCAAGGTGACAACCATTCTTGACGGTAATTTGGGTATTCTTTTCGTTATCTAGCCAAAAGCTATCTGATGTTTTCTGTTGTGACCCTCAAACCCACCGTGTGACGGATTGTTATCCTCTGTAGTCATGTGCAGAGGGAGTGTCCCCGTGTGACACGTAGGGGCCATACCATATTGAGTTGTTGTGGTGTTGAACTGTGTGACAAAATAGTATCGTCAGAGAAACGCTCGTGATTTATATCACGACTGATTTTTATTACAAATACTTTACAAAAGTTTTAAAATGATAAAATAATCTTCTATGATGATATAAGATTGTCATAAATGCCCAAGTTTGCCCAAATGTACCTTCTTTTTTATTACTTGCCTGTATAGGATAAAAGGTGCAACAACCGAACTAAGCACATTTACTGGTTGTTGTCATCAATAAAGATGACTCAATAGCGCATTTTGTGAAGCAGCAAAAGATGAGTCAACTGTTTTTAACTTCGACCAAATATACACAAAAAACTATTAAGAGTTGTAATACATATCTAGTATCATTAGATAGATCACCGAATCTATTTTCATAACAAAGATAGTATTAGAACCATGAAACTAGAAGTAACTTTCAAGACCCACGTTACAAAGGTAATCGATAATGGAATGCAGATGAATGAATAATGATACAAAAGAAGTTAGAGCTAACAGAGTATTATTTGAGACACAACCGTCCCATCACCATCTGCATTACATGGGACACAAATACTTTCACTGTTCTTCAGTCATTCGTGATCATAGTTCACAGCTGCATATTTAGCTCCGGAACCAACCACAGGTGACCCTCCGGCGCTTTGTACCCTAAAAGAATGAATATGCAAGAGAATGACTTGATTTTTGAACTCCACATGATATGAAACTTTGTGCGGGTGCAGAACAGAACAACGTCATGACTTAAAAGATGAGTGTTGAATTAGCTGCAATCTCAGCTCTATAACTGAAAAGAGCTTTTTTTTAAAAAAAATTAAACCTACAGTCATTTTGACTTGAATTTTCCAACAATCGTTAAGTCGTGAGAATAAATTTGCGGAAGATAGAAATTTATAATTTTTCATGATTTTTCTGATCATCTAAAATGACTTCAAAACTTGCTGCATGTTGACCAAAATGTCTGTGCATTTATTATTTGAAAAATATTGACTGCAAATATATCGTATTTGTGGAAATATCATTCACCAGAGGTTCAATTTTTGCTTTATTAAAAATTGTGAAACATGCAATTTACACATGGTCCTGCCTAAATCATACATTTACGAATTGACTAGTCAAAAGCTGGGTTAGAATAAACCTTTCTAGCTGGAGACTGGTCCGGTAGCACTTCCTCTGACGAGTGATGTGACGTGGAAGGATAATCATGCACAAAAGCTATGTCATATATTTCACTGTATGTGTCAACAAAGTGGAGTTCAAGACCTTTAACGTTATCATAAGCAATCTTTTGAATGTCCCTTCTGTTTGCGGATGGGAGTATTATTATCCTTGCCCCAGCACTCTTAGCAGCAATGATTTTCTCCGTGACCTATATGTATGTGACAATAAACATACAAGTACTATTAACAGAATAATAAGGATTATTTCTTATGTACAAAAGTTGATTGTTGTAAGAAGTACTTCGTGCTACAAGTATTTGTACAGTTAGGCACGTCCAGAGGGAATTTTATTTTAAATAAATGTCCGACCTCTCAATATTATAGTTGACGAAGTGGCCAGTGAATAATGAAAAGAAAAGAAACTAGTGTGTGGAATATTTTCAATAATGGACAATGTTTCTAATGCTCTGAAATCTCATGAATTAGCAAACATCAGGTCAGGTTGTTATCAAACAATAAAATAGTAATAAAGCAAGCCTATTTGAAAAAAAATGGAATTATGTAATGGAATGGATGCTAAAGTGTATCATATTTGTTGTGCCAATATTGCAAAAAATGAAATGAAACTTTGCAAATCGATTACAATCATGAGATTGAAGTAAGAGAAATGTACCTAGATGCTGATAAGTGAACTAACAGAAGTCAAGATGAGATCGTTGGTATCATAGAATACTAATTAATAAAAAAATTGATTACAATCATGAGATTGATATTCACATTAGCTTATTGTAAATTTAAAACACTATGAAGAAGTGTACTATAGTTAAATTCAAATAAAATGTGCAGGCAATGTGTTGGCTATCATACCTTGCTATCACGGAGAATTCGTCCTGTGAGACTTACTTCACCAGTCATTACTAAACCTTTTTTGACAGCCTTGCCAATAGCTAATGATAGCATTGAAGTAGCCATAGCGCATCCAGCACTTGAGCCCTCCCTCAGTGTGCACATTTTAGGAACATGCAAAACAATTTGCGAATTTGCAAAAAATGAATTATTTGGTTCTTTTTGCATCAACAGAGATCTTACTACCGTATATGCAACTATTGCAAACTTTTCCATGTCCTGTCCAATATTCCCTTTCAATATAAATTCTCCCTTTTCTTCTGTCCCTCAATCTTCCCTGACTCAATAAAGTAAATGAAACCGCGTGGATGAGTCCATGCCAAACCAATGGCCACTCCGATTGCAGATTCATTACCATATAGATGCTCTGATCGAATTCTAGGCCCCCCAACAAAATTAACCAGATTTGATGCATCAATAACATACTTCGCTTCTTCAATTCTATGTGTGCTTGCACCACTGGCCTACAAAACATAGTAAGCAGCAGCTTGAGCAGCACACGTAAAGATGCAAGTCATGAATCAGTCATAAAAATACTTTGTGACAAGTTCATAAGAAATTGAAGCTGTTTACACCAAGTGCCTAATGCATATAACGGTCAGTAATATCAACAATAAAACGGCATGCACAGATTTCTTTCTTCTAGAAGGACCGTTTACTTTAATTCGTACTTCCACATAATATTGCAATAGTTGTTCATTACACCCTTTCAGGGATGTCACGAAGAGAGTCAGTTTGTTACCTAAAAAAAGAGTCAGATAGGCTTACATCGACAGATCCACACTGAGCATGTGTTCACATTTTACCTGATTTGTTTTTGGATAAAGATTGCGTGGTTCTTTGTTTTGTCCCATAACTGCAGTGCCTTGAGATAGTTCTTTTACTTTCTGTTCACGAACAAGATCCAAAGCAACCTGCAATGGCACAATGAGGTCAGCGAAAGTAGATTTTAATTTAGGATCACAAGTCAGCTCCTCTGATGCAGGACAGTGGAATGAATTAATAGCCATTGGGGACATTACTATACATTATCTGCTGCCAGTTCTATCTCCTATATTTTCGGTTTCAGGTATTTGAAAACAAATACTCCCTCCTTCCAGAACTATAAGGATTTGTTGACTACTGCACATCACTATTGACCATTTGTCTTATTCAAAAATTTTATAAAAATATTATTTATTATATTATGATCTGTTTTATTATTATACATAATTTGAATATTGTCTATTTTTATATAATTTCTATGAATAAGGCGAATGGTTAAACGTGATACTGAAAAGTCAATAAATGCTTATATTTGTGGACCAAGGGAGTAGTTTCCTGTGACCATGTAGAAAAGAATGGGAGACATGTTTGAAGTTCTCTTGACCTCATTGTAGTCATCTCTAATTAAAGTTAGAAGTTTTTAGTGAAGTACGCCATCATAGTATGAGGCATCCAAAACCCCCATTATTTTGGACCATAAAACGTGCCCACCACTTAACAAATCCATCATAAGTGCCATACATCGTCCGCCCTTACCTGGTGAGGGATATAGGGGATTGTGTGTTTTTCAGTGGTGGCCCCGTATGGTACCCTGTCACTACAAGGTGCACCGCCCTATATATTATATGCACACGTGTGTTATAAGGTCCGAGTTACATTTTTCACTCCCAGCTGTGCCTTCCCTCTTGTCGCCTCCCTACCCTCCCTCTCGCCTTCACCTCTTCGCCTGGCCTTCCTCCGTCGGCTCTTCCTTTTATCGCATGAAGGCAGCGAATGGGCACTAACGCACACGATGGAGCAACTGCTCTTGGTGGAGCATCCTTTCCCACTGCGGCGGCAGCTCAATTGCAGTGACCCGCGATGGATTGCAAGTGGCTGCACGAGCGGAGCCGGGTGACAAGTACCATGGGGCGGCAATGATGAACCTACCAGCGGTGCATCGTGCCCGTCGGTGACCAGCAGAAGCAGCCTATATTTGCTAGGTCGGCAGGGTCTTCTTTTAATGCTGTTGACATCAGCAACGGTGGATGCCGGTAGGTGGGGCCCAGTATCATCCCAAACAGGCTGGTGATAGGATGCAGCCCTGTATTCTGTCAGCATACACGGCGACAGCGGTAGGCCTTATCTGCGAGTGATACCCATTTGTGACTGTATTTTGGACCATGAACAACTAATGGTGCAAAAATACCACTACGAACAGCCACCACTGGAGCAGTTCGCAGTGAGCAGCAACCCTGGAGCTTAAGAAGTCAGCGACAAGAGATCCTAGGCTTAATGAAGAGGCATGTTAGACCACGTTGATGGGCCTATGGTTGGGGACAATGACTACTCAGTAGGGTGTCACCAGTGATGGAGCATATATTAGCTCAAAGTCAGGAGGGAGGGGTAGGGGAAGCCTTTGTCATCAAGTGGAATTGTCAAGAAAAGTGTCCAAAAATCAGTGTAATCTCAACTAAGCTCTGTCACTGGATCTGACGTCTTTATCTTGTGTGCCGACAGGAATGGTTCATGCCACAAGCATCTCATTTAGAGGCTTGCTACTGGGTTGGGTTGATGATAGGTAGGGATGAATATAGGTCGGGAAAATCACATCCCGTCCTGCAATATTGTTCCAATCCTTTCAGATTTGTAGGACTCACAGGAAAAGGAAAGGAATAGGAAAAGAAAAAATGGGAATGGGATCTGAAATGGTTGCAGGGTTTCCCAACCCATTTTACCGGTATCCTCTATTTGAGCTGGATATTCTCGTTTTGTATACCATTTTTGACCGATTTGAAGGGAAACCCTCCTTAATATAGATAATCCATTTCAAGCGGTCTCCGATATGTAGAGAGATCTATATATAGCAACATGTAGATCAGCCAATTAAGCGGGAGCTCACTACAACTGTACATTCTTCATTTTCAATCATGATAATTAGTTTTCAACCTATTATATTGTTTTTATGTGAACTTAATCGTTTGAGAAAATGTGATTTTTTTAAAAAAATTCTATATTAACATTTCAGGAAAAGGAAATCAGCTTTTTTTTCAAAATGTTGATATAGGACATCTAAATTAATGGTAAATAAAAAAATGTAATGTTAATGAAATTCAAATTTTATTAAAATTCAAACAATATTCATATGGGATCTCATTTTGTAAAATTAAATATAAACAACACTAGAAGCTTCCCAAAATATCATAGAAGTCATCATGATCATAGAAGAGGGGTCAAACAACTAAGTCGTGCAATGAAACTCTAAGATAGAAAATACCACATGGATGATCAGAAGTAATTTCTAGAAGCATGGAGCCAACACGGACAAAATCTAGAATGAGGTTGAACAACATGGTGTGAATATGACATACGACATCCCTGTACCTTTGTACATGTTTTTGAAACTGGCCTAAATACTATGGTGAACTTATAGACAAGATAGAAAGCTAGTGTTAAATCCACCGAAGGTTTTGCCTCGGCTAGTATGTAGTAGGTTAAGTTCAAAGTCATTCTGATAAGCTCATGCTATCAGATAGGCTGCAGAAGTAATGATGTATCTTATATCTTATATTTTTGTCCAGTGTAACAAAAAAATAGAGCACCCTCCTAAGGGAGGACGACATCTAAAGAGGCCTTAACATCTTCTCTAATTATTTCGCTTATTTGACAGAACCTACAACTAGTATATAGTTGCAAAATTTTAAATTTTACAAGAACCTACTGGTGCTACACATTTTTTTCTTTGTTTCTTCTCTCCTCAGTTAATTCTAGCCACTTTATGGCTTATTTGAACGTTGAGATGTGATGCCCTAATACCAAGACTCAAATATTTGTAGCAATGGAACTGGCATGAAATAAGGAAATTCATGATATATTTCTGTCACTCACCTTTCGGAAAATTTTTTCAATGTATCTTTGAAGGTTCCGAATACCTGCTTCTATGCAGTAGTTTTCAATAAGGGAAATAAGGGCATCATCAATGATATCAGCCTGAACGATCCAATAATCATTAAGAAACAAATAATACACAAAAAATAAGCATAAAAGGACTTTCATTACAAGTCTGCCTGCATTTTTCAAACTCATCAATTCTATGTTATAATTCGCGGATCCGTGTTATATGTCCCTATGTGTTTGAGTTTGGATCGGTTTAGTAGTTTTGTCCGTCAAGTCTGATTAGTTGTGTTCTGTGTGGTCATGTTGTAACTTTGCCATCATGCGGACGTGCCTATATTGACTACTCACTGGGACCTTTGAGTGACTGCAGTGACATAATTTGGAGGAGCATAGAGCTCCGGCTTCAGTAATTGTGCAATGTTGTCTGCGATATTGCATATTCGGTGCCTAGTTAAGATGGTTCCTTGCTATATTGTACTTCCTCCGTTCTTAAATTATTGACGCCGTTGACTTTTTTCATTACGTTTGACCGGTCGTCTTATTCAAAATGTTTTAAGAATTATAAAAAAATTATTATAATTCATTTTATCACTAAAGCAAGTTGAAACACCACTTATGATTTTACATATTTAAGAAAATATTTTGAATAAGACGAATAGTCAAACATAGCGAAAAAAGTCAACGGTGTCAACAATTTAAAAACGGAGGAAGTATACAGTATTCATCATGTTGCCCTAGCCCTACTGTCCCAAACTGAACCGGTATATAAGCTGTAAGACCCGAGCTGCCTAAACCCAACTCCGATTTCCAGCTGCCTAAAAAGAAAGAAGCAGAAGGAGCTCTAGAGGCATGGGTCAGATTTGGAGCCTTGTTGTTCACTATTGATATTGCAGCTTCATGGGTGTTAGCGCTGTGCAGATTGGGAATGTGGTCGCGGATTTAGGGTGGCACAAAGTGGATCCACCACAAAAGATGGCATGGATCACGTGCCGGGACATGCATAGGATGGCCGGTGCTAATACGCGCGCGTTAGGAAGCCTATGCGCAAACCTTCAGACAGGGGGATTACCTTTCCTTTTTTGAAAAGTTTACATGTGCGCGCGTTAGGAAGCCTGCGCGCAAACCTTGAGACAGGGGGATTACCTTTCCTTTTTGGAAAGTTTTGCATTCCGCAAACTTTTCAAAAAAGGAATGTTTGCCCAAACTTTTCAGAAAATTTTGTAAAATCAGTCAAAAGTTTCAATCAAAGTCTCATTGAAAAGTTTCATCAAAGGTTTTGTTAAAACTTGGAATCAAAGTTGAATTGGAAAGTTTCAATCAAACTTTCATCAAAAGTTCGATAAAAAAGTTTCATCAGAACTTTGAATAAAAAGTTTAATCTAAACTTCAATCACAAAGTTTGAATCAAAAGTTTTCTGAGAAACTTCAATCAAAATTCCAGATCCAAAAAGTTTCAAAATCAGAAGTTTGAGAGAGAGAGAGAGCTGATTTGTGAGGAGACTTCCAAACGCACGCGTGTGGACTAGAGTTTCAGTGCATTGCATAGGATTGGTCCGAGATGGCGGACAAGCGCACATTGGATGATGACGTGGCTACAAATGACCGTGCAACACCTAGTTGGCACAAGTTGGATATAAATACCCGCTCCTGTGGACGACCGGTACGCGTACCTGCTCAGGCTTGAGGCCACAATCCACACGGCTGTTGTTTTTGATATAGTCCCTAGCAATATGTAGCTTCTCATCATTTGTATAACCAGCAATATCGATGATCTCCATCCTATCCAGCAGCGGACTTGGTATCTTTGTAATGTCATTTGCAGTACAAATAAACAGAACCTGAACTCATGAGAAGGCTTATATCAATAAATAAAACAACAAAAATAAGGCCTTTTTACTATTCAAAATAAAGGAAATGCAATAGGCTCGAGATGAAACTAGCCAAAAAATAAACAAAGAAAACTCAAGCATGACTAATAAAAGAAAAAGGAAAGTAACGTAAGATATAGACTAAAGCTAGTGGTTGTTTAGCAGCAAGATCAATTGAAATGTAAATGTACACATAATGTTGACCGGGTAAGACTTCAAATTTCAAATAAGTTTAACACTTAAATGGTATACTTAGGCCAGCCTCGGTGGAGAGTGTTATCGTATAGTTATCAAGAAGAAATTTTTAAGAACCGTGCTAGTGAAGGATCATGGTGATGACACTCATCTCTTATCCCATGACACTCTCCCTCTTCTCTCTCATGCCATGTCAGCAAATTTAATGCTCATGATACTACCATGACACTCCCATCGAGATTGACGTTAGTAACTTTCCTGTTTGTACAATTCATCTTTATGTTTACCATATCTAAAAAACTGAGTTGATGGTGAATGGTTGGTCTGTCGTGCGCTCTCCGGCCTTGCTAGATTTTTTGCGCCGATTGGTGGGCCCGTCGTGCTACCCCGATGATAAGGCCGCCCGTCGCCCAGCGCCGATAGAAAGGGAAAAAAGACACCTTCAGATGTCGATCGGACTCCACGATGCCGACACCATCCTCCTGCTGGCGGATGGCTCATCATCGACCACAAAACCATCGAAGACCTGTGCTCCATCCTGGCCGTCGGTGCCAGGTCCAACTTCACCCACACATGGATGCGTTCCGCTTGCACCGACGCTACGTCGCCATGGCACGGCAGCAGGCTGCGCCTCCTCTGCTCCTGCCGGCAAGAGAGGGAGAAGAATGGCGCCTAGGAGCAGTGACCGGTTCCTCGAGGTGCAAGCGGTCGCGGCGGCGCTCGGGGCGGTGGGGGCACGGCGACCAGGACCTCATGGACTGGCTCGGCGCCATCTTCGGTGTCCAATGGGACAACGTCCGGAACCAGCGGGAGCACCTCGTGCTCCTCCTCGCCAACGCACAGATAAGGCTCTCCTCCGCCAACTTCTCCGACACTCTCGAGCCCCGCATCGCGCATGGGGATGAACTCAGATCAAACAGGTGTGGTTGTAGATTCATATAGTGTTAGAAGTGCCAAATATTTGATTGGTTGGCCACTTGCTGTTCCCTTGACAATATAGACGGTTTTCTGATCCCCGCAGGGTTTGTATGATTTGGTTCTTTCCCTGGCCAGCGATTTGTGCAAGTAGCAGCAATCAGACACTTAGAAGGGCTCCAAAGCTTCCTGGATCAGGTACTAATAGCTACTGTTAGATGTTAAGTTCCTGGAAGAATAGATTTTGGGCTACTACTGAAGTCGATTTACGATAACATTGTTATGTTAAAAGAGTCCGATCTCCCATTTTCTTATTATTCATGTTACTCTGATGAACTCTTGAATTTTTCTTTTTTTTTCTTTTTGGGTTAATGGTCCAATAGTTTAAGACAATGCATCTATGTTTCCCTTTTTCCCCAGGTTAATGTGAAGTCGTTCTTCTCCAGGTTCAGTTAAGGTTATTATCAGGTGCAAGGATTTTTTTCTTTGGTTCCTGTAATGCAACTAACATCTAGGTTCTATCACTACATGGTCATTTGATGCTGAGATGCTGTCCTTTTTCTATGACCTCTGTTGACTTTTCCCTTTGACATGGAACTTCTATTAAATTGAAGTCTTAACTATCACCTAATAAGATTTCATATTTGCTTTAGCTTGGGCCAGGGGAGCATCTGGATAATAGGTGGGTTGTTCCATACAATCCCTACCTACTAAGAAGATATATCTGTCACATCAATGTTGAGGTTTGCTCCAGCATAAAAGCCGTGAAGTACCTCTTTAAGTACATAAATAAGGGCCATGACCGAGCATCAGTTTCTATTGACGAGGTAGAAAGTAATGGAAATGTTGATGAGATAAAGGAGTACAAAGATTCAAGGTGGGTTACTTCCCAGGAAGGACTATGTAGAATATACGGTTTTGATCTAAGTGAGACATTTCCATCAGTCAAGCAGCTGCAATTCCAAAGATTCAAGGTGGGTTACTTCCCAGGAAGCACTATGTAGAATATACGGTTTTGATCTAAGTGAGACATTTCCATCAGTCAAGCAGCTGCAATTCCATCTCCCAAACATGCACATGGTAGAAAGCTAACCTAAATGATGTCATCTTCGAGGATGGAGCTGAAAGGACCATGTTAACAGAATATTTTGAGGCAAATAAAACATATGAGTGGGCTCGCGAAATATTGTATAGAAATTTTCCTGAATTTTTTGTTTGGGTCCCAAGTGGAAAGTATTGGAAAAAAAGGGAGGAACGCACACAGATCGGGAGCATTGTGTCTGCTCATCCAAGCGAAGGTGAGAGGTATTATCTAAGAGTTCTTCTAAACCATGTCACAGGTGCCACCTCATTTGAAGGCCTAAGAACCGTAGATGGTATTATTTTGCCTACATTCCGTGAGGTTGCTGAAAAGAGGGGTCTTATCGAGTCTGATAAAACTATTGATGAGTGCCTTAGTGAGGCTGAAGTTTTTCAAATGCCATCTTCACTTCGGAGGCTATTTGCCACTATATTGGTATTTTTTGAGCCTAGCGATGTGCGTGGTCTCTAGGACAAGCATCTAGAAGCGATGACAGAGAAATAATTGATGAGTGATTTGATGTGACAATTAGTGAGGATAGAGAAATAATTGAGGAGTCTGCAATTGATATGGATCAAGAGCACATTTGTTTGACATCTTTCCTTAACCCAGAACAAAGGTATGCATACAATGAGATACTTGCAGGAGTCATTGGTGGAAATGGAGGAGTGTTTTTGGTTGATGGCCCAGGAGGCACAGGAAAGACTTATCTATATAAAGCATGGCTTGCTAAGTAACATAGCAAGGGTAAAATAACTACTGCAACAGCGACATCGGGAGTGGCCGCTTCCATTCTTCCTGGAGGTAGAACCACACACTCAAGATTTAAAATTCCATTACATACTGAAGAGGGTGGTGTTTGTAGCTTCACCAAGGAAAGTGGCACTGCTAAGCTTCTAAGGATGGCATCTCTCATTATATGGGATGAGACACCCATGACAAAAAGACAAGCCTTCGAGGCCCTTGACACTAGCATGAGGGATATCACAGGTTGAGATGAGCCATTTGGTGGTAAGACAATTGTGTTTGGGGGATACTTTGGACAAGTTCTTCCAGTTGTCCGTAAGGGAACAAGTGCACAAATAACAAATTCAACATTTGTAAGTCTTACCATTGGAAGAGTATGCAGCAACTTAGGCTTGTTCATAATATGAGGGCTCAAAATGATCCTTGGTTTGCTTATTACCTTCTGCATGTTGGTAATGGCATTGAAGATACCATGGATGAAGGTTGTGTAAGGCTTCCAGATGAGATCTGCGTACCCTATAGGGTAAGGATTCCGACATCGATACACTTACAGAAAGTGTTTTCCTAATGCTAGATAAAAATCTCTCGGATTCAAATTACATAACCTCTCGAGAAATTCTATGAACTTGGAATGAATATGTTGAACAGATCAACATGAGGATGATTGAGCGATTCCCTGGGGAGGAGATGATATATCATAGTTTTGATCGAGCAGTGGATGATCCACATAACTATTATCCCACAGAATTCATGAATTTGTTAACACCCAATGGGTTACCACCTCATATTTTGAAGTTGAAGATTAACCGCCCTATAATATTATTGCGAATCATTGACCCCTCGAATGGTTTATTCAATTGAACAAGGTTAGTGGTTCGGGGATTCATGAGGAATGCAATTGATGCTGAGATTGTGTTAGGCCAACACGCTAGAAAGAGGGTGTTCCTACCGCGAATTCCTCTTTGCCCCTCTAATGATGAGATGTTCTGTAACATCCCAAAAATGTATCAAAGAGGCTGTAATAAAAATAATTGGAATTTGGAAAGTTTTGATTAAATTTGGAGAAGATTTGAATTTAAATCGAATGAAAAATGAGGAAGAAAATTCACGAAGCAATTTAGTTTGAATTCCCGTGTCTTGGGCCGAATCTCCCGCGTGGCCCAACCTCTCTCTCCCTTCTCCGCAGCCCGGTCCAGCCCAGCCCGATCGGAACAGGGTCATCTCCTACCTTTCCCTTTCCAGCGCATCGCCTCTGCGCGCGGCGTCCGCAGCGCTCGCCACCTCGGACGGTTGTCGTTTTGCGCCGCCGCAACTGCTCGGCCCCGCGCCAACCACCCCCTCCACTCTTTTTGTTCTTCAAAACCCCCCTCCCGAGCCGCCATCCTGCCCCATCCGCCCAAACCCTAGCATCCGCCGCCGCCGCGTATTCACCTCCGCCATTGGCGAAGCTCCTCGCCGGTCGTGCACATGGTGCTCCCCGTGCTCGGCGTGAGGCACCGAGTCCGCCGGTGCCCTTGGCTTCGCGAGAGGAGCTCCGGAGGGAAGTGCGATGCGTGGGAAGTTTCCCGCGGTCATCTTCTCCGACGCCGTCCCTCCGCCATGGTGAGGCTCATCTTCCTCTTCGTCCGGTGCTTGATTCCTCTTCGATCGCCGCTCAAGCTCAAGCTAAGCCCGTCTTGTTTGCTCCTTGGTAGCCCCGAGAACGGAAGTCTGCGTGGTCACCATCTTCCCCTCGTCGCGCGTTCATCGTTCGCCGCCTCCGTCCGTCGTCGCCCGTCGTCGTCAAGCCTTCTCCTTCCCTTCCGAGCCCCGTGCAAGCTTGCTGGTGAGCTGCCACCACGTTTCCCCTCCTTCCTCCTTTGATTCGTGGTGAATTGACCACCTTCGTTGGTTTCCGCCACCGCCGTGCCATGGGTGCCGGTGGAGAGCTTGGTGGAGTCAAACTCGTGTTCGATTAGTAGGTCCGGTAGACTCGTCGTGCAGTAGGGGACCTCGTGCGCGCGTAGTCCGTGGAGAAAGGTAGCTGTTTGGCGGTTCGCGGTTGAGTCGCCATGGCCGCTGCCACGGTCCTCACCGCCGGCAGGCCTCCATCCATCTTTTCGGGTGGGCGAAGGTGTGGTTGTGCTCCTCGCAGCATGAGCTACCACCCGGTGTGCTCAAAGGAGCATGAATCACGTCCGTGGGGTTTTCCCTCCTTGTGCCACCGCCGGACGGAACTCCGACGAGATTCCGTGGCTAGGCCGTGGTGAGCTGGTCGAGAGAGAGTTGGCTGCCGGGTGCGCTAAAGCATGGGGAGTCGTTCGGTGCCCTTGGTGTGGCCCGCGGCGAGCTGTAGCGCCGGGTCGAGGCAATTCCGGCCAGCCCCGCGGCGGAGCAGCAGGCGGCGCCGCCCACCTCCGGTAGAGATGACGTCGGGCTAACGTCATCATTGTTGACGTCAAAAGTCGCTAACACACCGTTGTCCGGAGAGTTCACCGAAACCCCGGCTGACGCAGGGCCCCGTGCTCCCAACGGACCGGCTCAGCTCGCCGATTCTTGTGTGCGCTGGTGCGTGCGGATGGTTTTCCTGCAAACCAACAAAGACAATAAAAAGTGTAAAAATTCCGGGTCATCGGCCCGGATAGGCCGATGTGCGGCCGCGGCCGATTCTGGCGTAAGATAGACAAAATCGGCCATCGACAAGGAGCAGCACGGCTCATCCATTTATGTATTAAATGCCAGGCAAACGAACCGTGATACAAACGATACTGAAATCGGCCGACGCTATAACATGCGATCGATGGCTAGCAGCCGATTTCGTCGATAAGCGATCAAATCATTAAGACTTTGCAGGGATGCATTATCGAATAAAATATAAGCAAGGTAATTATTAATGGGATGTAATTAATTTGATAGCAAGAAGATGATTTAATCATCAATCGGAGCAGATAAATCGGCCGATCGGGCATCCGGCCGATTCTGCCATCGATTATAACAATGAGTTATTAGATCATATCTAGATGTATAACGATGATCAATGAAATCGTACTAATAACTCGGGTCCAAAGGCAGCTTCAACAGATTTAGCTAATTGAACATAAAACAGCTAATGAACGTGATAACCAATCGGCTAAACACTCGAAAGAACAAGTAAGACAAATACAACCACACAGATCCCGAATCGACCAATCGCTCCAACAGGACAAGTCAACCGATGGCACACGATCGGACCAGGTCTAACGGCCGCGCACGCCTGGCGATTCAGGACAAGCACAATCATAAACGCCTTAACTATGAAAATACATCTACATCCTATCCGATCGGCTGCATGCGCCTAGGACAAGTCAACTATCGCAAAGGCAAACACAGGACACGTCAACCGAATCCATGCGATCGAATCGGCTAAGATGTAAAAGAAATCTCATAGCGGCTACTGTGACTCAAACGACCAGATCCGAGCCAATCGGCGTTGTGAGCAAAGGCTGGGACGGGGAGGCAGGACAAGTCAAACTACCTCCACCACGAGCCCGGACCAGGTCGACTTGACTCATCCCGGCCGATATTCACTACGACGGTCGAAAAAACAGATCCGGTCGCCGGATAACTAGCAATTAAGCCATCTAATTACGAACAATGCGCCGAGAATTAGACAACATAATTACCTTGTCAAGCCAACTTGTTGTCGACCGGAGCCCCGAAGATCCCCGCGCGAAAATAGTAAAGACTTGACGAGAAAATTAGGGTTTGGCGATGCGCCGAAAGTTGTATTGGATGTGAATCGAGTTTACAGAGTTACACCCGAGTACAAATTTATACTCGGCACGAAGAATCCTCCTCGGACCCTCTTCGGGCCGATTTCCTAACCGACTAGGATCTTTTTTCCAAAATTAAACTATTATTTCTAATTTTACAACGCGGGCCGGGCCCATCAATATTATGCTCTTCCGTTGGCGTCCGCGCACGATTCCCGGGAGGGACGCGCCTTTACTCGCCCAAGCGGCCGTCGGCCTTCTGCCCACCGGCCCTCTTTTGACCTCGTAGTCGCCGACAATGGGTCCCTTGGTCAAAAACCGGCGTCAACACATGTCCCCCGGTGCTGGGGTATGCAACGCATGCGTCGGACCGATCTATTCTCTTTTATTGCGCCGGTTTTACTCGCTCGTCACTTCTCCATAAAACCCGGGGCCACCCCGGTTATTTCCCATCTGTTTCCTCTCCTTGGCCTTCATCTTCCTCCATTCCAGCGACCTTTTCCTCCTCGAGCCTTTTCAACTTCTCACCGCGCCGTCGCCGTTTTTCTTCTCTGGCGACCATGAATCCTGCTGTTGCTGCTGCTGCGGCTGCCGCCGCCGCCGCGTCGTCGCCACCACCAACGCCGTTCCGGAGGTAATGTACATTCGGGCATCCTTCTTTCCTACTTTTGCAATTTTTCTTCGTGTTCTTGTTCTTGTTCATTTTCACAATTTATCTTCTTCCCGTTCCGCTTCTCATTTTAGCCCTATTTTTTTTTTGTTTTTAGGAGATCCGGAACCAAGTCGCTATTCCGTCCAACATCCCGACCCATTTCTTGGGTCCTATGGGCGATCCCGACCCCACGGACCTCATCCGTGCTGAAACGAACCGGGTTCCGTTTCGGCAACAGATCCCCATTATCGGCCGAGTGGGCCAACAGCTTTCGGTCATGGCCGACCCCCGTTGCAGGATGGCGTGATTGGTATAACCGGGTGTCGGCCGTCCATCCGCAAGGTTGGGCCGACATCGGCATCGCCCATGCCATCAAGCTTTCTCCGGCCGATCATCATAAGAATGAACCATTGCCGGCGGCCGCTTGCTATCTCTCGGTCGGATGCCCTGAATCGCTTTATGTTTGGCCACGGCCCGGCTACCATGACCTTATTGGATACAGTCATGTTGGCCGATCCGAACATCACGGCGGAGGCCACTCCGGATGCTGTCCGCATTAAGTCCTCCCACCGGATCAACCCTAAAGACACCAGGGGCTGGAAGGGCTATATTCGGACTTACAACAAGGGGCACGGCACGGTCGATCGCCGCGAACATGTCGCCTTCCTCAACATGTGGCTCGACCATTTCTTCTTTTGTGGGGTCGGCGTGAGCCCCACAAACAATTTTCTGCCGATGGCCGATGTATCGGCCGACAGCCATGCCCTTCCCATGGGCAAGTATCTTCCGGGGTCGGCGTACCTCCTTCTTCACCAGGTTTCGGTGGAGTTGCGCTCCGGCCGATCAGTCAAGAACCCGGGTGGCCCTTGGTGGTTTATTCAAATGTGGTTGTCCCTTCATACCACCAAGGCCATCGATCCGGACCTCGGTGCGCTCACCTTCCCCGGCAACTACGCCGAATCGGCCACGCCTGATTCAGCCGGTGCATCTCTTTCGGGGAAGCGTTATCCATGGCACCAGGGGCGGCTATGTCGGATGACAACCTGGCGTATTGGTTCGCCACCCTCTACAAGGGCCTCAACAACGAAAGTACGGATTGGTACCCGTACATCGATTTCTTCGAGAAGGGGTATGACACTCCTTTTCGATCGACCCAACTTTCCCAACGGCCGACGGGGAGGCGGTCAAGATCTTCACCACCTGCCTCCGCCCCTGTCTGCTGCCGACGGGACTTATTGCTGGGAGCAAGGCCTTCTGCTCCTATGAATTCTACCACCCGTCGGTGGCGGCCCGCCAACTCGGCCGGCCGGTTGCCCCCGACCTCTTCTATGTGGGGCGGATAAAGGCGCGGGCTGCTGTCGACAACGCCATTCGGTGGAATTGGCTCGTCGGCCGCACCGCCGATGTCGTCACCGGCGACTTGGCCGGATTTTCCCCGGCGCCCGGAGTACTCGCCTTTTTGACCGTTGGTGGGGCGAGTGGAACCGGCACCTCCGCAGCCGGAACACCGCTTCTTTCTTCTCCGGCCTAGTCCCGAGAGAACCTTTCGCCGAGGTACGTGTAGCCGATTTATTTTTGCAAGGCCGATTTTGTAAATGAAATCGGCCACTCCAAATGCTCACCCTTGTATATTCTCTTTCGATCGGACTCGGAGGAGCCGCCGACCCGAGCATCGGCGGCGGCCGATTGCATATTTAATGCCGAGCCCAATTGTTCCGAATATCGGCTTCACCGACCGCACTCCTGCTCAAGCATTTGCGGCGATGAGTCGAGGGCGCCAGCTGCCCGCAAGGCCAAAACTAAAACAGCCGCCCTCAAAAAGAGGAAGGCTAACGTGCCAGCTGCGGGGTCGACTCGGGCCCCGAAGCGATACCGCGCGCCGCTAAAGCGGCTCGTGCGCCCGTCCGACCCGGATTACTATAGTGAACCGTCTCCGCTGCGTCGAGGTTGTTATTGCATGATCGCCGATTCCTTTTCACTTAACATGCCATCTAACTATGAGTTCTTAACAGGAATCGGCGGTCCCTCTTCCTCGGGCCCGCACGCCAACGCCCGATAGGCCGATCCGTTCGCCGACTCCTCCACGGGCCAAGACGCCGACGCTCGAAAGGCCGACTCAAACAACTCCGAGTCCGAAGTTGTACCAAGCCGGGCCGATCCGAACCCTACGGAGAGCCCAACTCACTCGGATCGGCCTGCGTCTCCTCGAGGCCGCCGCCGAAGCCGAACAAGCCGGCCCCGTGTCGCCCACGGCTCCTCCCAAAGGCACCGCTGCCGACGAAGAATCGGGCCGGCCGGGAGCCGCCCGCGGCTTCTCCCGAAGGCACCGCTGCGCGATGAGCCAGCCGGCGGAGCGTCGCCCGATGCCACCTCCGAAGATGTCGCCGGTGACGGTGGATCGGCCGGCCGAGAATCGCTTGAAACATACGAACCCGTGGGTTCAATGGCACAGATCGATGGACGTCCGGCCGCTTCGCATTGATGCTTCGCAGGTTTTTTTTTTTTTTTTTTTTTTTTACTATTTCTTCCTTGATTCGCCGCTAATCATTAGCTTCATCTTTATTTCTCTTGGTATTTCGAGCGCTCAGCCTTCCCTCGTCTCGCGCCGATTTTGGTATCTACCTCTGGTTTCATCACTATGACCGAAATCGCGCGCGAGCTTGAGGCTTCTTCGGTTGATCGCTTGGTGGCCGACGCCCACCCCATACGGGCCCGGTACTTGGAGGTCCGGACCGAGCTCCCGGACGATGTGTGCGATGCTCGCATCGTGTGGCATACATGGAGTACCGGCAAATGGACTTCATCCGTGCCTAGCAGCGTCCGGCTCGCCACGCGGAGCAGCAGCAAGCTGCGTTACTCGCCGAGAACTCCATCAAGCGTTCCGAGGAGGAGGCCCGCAAGACCCAAGAGATGCAAGAGCAACTCTCAAATCGGCAGGATGAACTGCAGGTAATCAACAAGGAGATTGCCGATTTGAGAGCATCGCCGGCTCTCAAGGAGAAGGAGGCGGCGGCCTTGGAAGCCACCATTGCACAACCGTCGGTTGATGTGGCGGCTCAACGAAGGCGACGGACGAGGCAATCCAAGCGGCCGACAAGATGGTTGCCGCGGCGCATGCTGATGTCGGCCCCGTTGAAGACGACACTGTTGGTCATGGCCAAACTTGACTCCATGCTGGCCCGTGCAGTATCTCGTCGTCCAAGACTTCTTGTCCCGTGCTAAGGCCGTCGATCATGCTTAGGTGTAATATGACTTTGAACAAAATCTGGTTGTAAATATTTTTGCACTAAGGGCGATATACAATGATATCGGCCATCCGAAGACGATGTTTAAAACATCGGCTGATTTGTCTGCGTTTTACTTTCATATTTTTTGGCTAAGGGCGATACTTTTAATATCGGCCATCTCAAGGCGATGCATACCGATATCGGCTGCAGTCTCTTTAGGCCGAACACTATGAGTTAATCCAAATACTAGGGTAATACTCGCTTCAAATACTTCCCATTAAGTGCTCGGCCAAATTCTTCCCCTGCTAACTCTTTCAAAATATATGCATTACCCGGTGCCGATCGGCTAATCAAATAAGGTCCTTCCCAATTAGGCGATCATTTACCAAACCGATTGTCCTTCACGCCGATCGGCATCCTAAGCTTCCGGACCAAATCGCCCTCTTTAAACTGTTTCGCACAACCTTCTTATCATAATGGCGGGCGACCCTCGCCTTATTCTCGCTCTATCTTTTCCAATGCATCCAGCCGATTTTGTACTACATCTTCTAATTCATCCATCATCAATCCGTGGTACTGATCGGCCGATAGCTTTTGTTGCAATTCAATCCTTCCGGAGCCGATAGTTGTCTCCCATGGCGATGACGGCTTCGTGCCCATATACAAGCTGATACTGGCGCGACTTGCATGGCCCCATGCCGTGACATACGATAAGCCCACAAAGCGTCCATCAATTTCATGTGCCACTTACGAGGATACTCTTGTATTTTCCGCTTGATCAACTTGATCGGACTCTTATTTGCCGCTTCGACTTGGCCATTAGCTTGGGCATAATACGGCGACGAATTAATCAACTTAATCCCCATCTCTTCAGCAAAAGATTGAAATTCGTCCGACGTGAATACTGATCCTTGATCTGTCGTGATTGTTTCTGGAATCCCAAATCTATAAATGATATGCTCTTTAACAAACGTTATCACGTCGACCGTCGAAACTTTGCGATAGGGTGCCGCTTCAACCCACTTCGTGAAGTAATCCGTAGCTACCAATATGTATTGATGTCCTTTGCTTGATGCTGGATTTATCCGGCCGATCATATCCATGGCCCAGCCTCTAAACGGCCAAGGTTTGATCACCGGATTCATAGTCGATGCAGCGCCCTCAGTATAGGCCCGAATTTCTAGCAATCTTGGCAACTTTTATAATATTTGAAACAATCGGCCAACATTGTCGGCCAGTAATAACCAGCTCGCCTTAGCAGCCACTTCATTTTATGGGCCGATTGATGGGTTCCGCAAATCCCATCATGTACTTCGCTCATTACCACTTTGGCCTCGGTGTCGTCAATACACTTGAGAAGCACCCCATCAATTGTCTTGAAAAATAATTGATCATCCAACGTAACATACTTCAAGGCTTTATATCTTATCTTCTTATCTCGTAGGTTGGGATGGATTGCTCAAAAATTTCGAATTTCCGTACGCCAATCGGCTTCTTCAATATCAGCTATTTCCAAGTCTGTTTTCGGCGAGCCGATATCCGGATGCTAGTTGAGCCAAGTTATTTGCTTCAAGTTCTGCTCTCTTGGTATATGGCTGACTTTAACACACTTGAATCTTTTCATTAACTTCTGGCACTTTTTATGATATTGCAACAATATTTCATCTTTACACTCATACTCACCGGCCAGCTGACTCACAACCAACAAGGAATCGCCGAAAATTTCCACAAAATCAGCCCCGGCATCGATGAGTAATTCCAGTCCTCTTAATATCGCCTCGTATTCGACTTGGTTGTTGGTGTGCGCCTCTACTGTAATAGAGTATCCACGTATTGCCCCCGAGGCGACACAACAACCAAGCCGATTCCACTTCCTTCCTTGCAAATTGAACTATCAAAGAATACCGTCCATGGCACCGGTTCAACGTATCCGGCCGAGTGTTCACCGTGTTGCACTATCAAATCAGCCAATACTTGTGCTTTCACCGCTTTGGTCGATTCGTATCCTAGATCAAACTCCGCAATTGCCAACATCCATTTGCCTAACCGGCCTTTGGGGACCGGGACCGATAACATATATTTTACGACATCGGCTCGGCAAACCACGAGTACACTCCTCGGCTAACGAGATAATGCCTTAGTTTTGTGCATGAAAAATATAGACAGAGACATAACCTTTCCACCTCCGGATACCGCGTTTCTGCATCAACTAATTTGCGGTCGAGATAAAATATGACCCGCTCTTTTCCCTCCTCGTTCTTGAGTCAACGCCGAGCCGATGCACCTATCATCGGCCGATAAATATAACTTAAAGGGTATGCCCGACTTTGGCGGAACCATCACCGGTGGGGACACCAAATATTTCTTGATATCTTCTAAAGCCCGTTGATGGATCGGCTCCCACCGAAACTCTTGATTGGCCTTGAGTTTCAATAATGGCGTAAATACATCAAGTCGACTGGACAAGTTTGAAATAAATCGCCTAATAAAATTAATCTTGCCGACCAGGGACTGGAGCTTTGTCTTGTTCGTCGGCGGTTCCAGCTTTCTCGATAGAATCAATACTCTTAGGGCCGACTTCAATTCCCTTTTCATGCACAATAAACCCCAGAAATTGTCCAGCTCGAGACACCAAACGCACACTTGAGCGGGTTCATCTTCGAGCCGTATTGTCTTGTTCTCTTCAACACTTCTCCGAGATCAGCCACATGACTTCCAACCGATTTTGACTTCACCATGACATCATCAATATAAATTTCAACCAATCGGCCGATCAAATCGTGATATATAAAATTCATGGCTCTCCGATATGTGGCACCGGCATTTTTTAGGCCGAAGGTCATGACAACCCACTCATATAGTCCCAACGCTCCGGGCATCCGAACGCTGCCTTCGATATATCTTCTTCGGCCATAAAAATCTGATTGTACCCAGCATTTCCATCCATAAAGCTCAAAATTTTGTTGCCGGCGGCTGCATCAACTAACAAATCGGCGTTTGGCATTGGGTACTCATCTTTCGGAGTCGCCTTATTCAAATTTCTGAAGTCAATGCAGACCCGCATCTTTCCATTTTTCTTTTCCACCGGCACAATACTCGGAAACCCACTCCGCATATCGGCATGGCCTAATGAAGCCGGCCTCATATAATCTGATAATCTCTTCTTTGACGGCTTCATAATACCTAGGGTCAATTTTCCGAGCCCCCGCTTATATGGCCGATATCCGGGCTTGGTGGGCAACCGATGTTCAACGATCGATCGGCTGAGTCCGAGCATCTCGCTATAATCCCAAGCAAAACAATCTTTATATTCTTTCAACAAGGCCACTAATTCATCTCTTACTTCTTTACACAATTTCTTGCTAATATATGTCGGCCGAGGCTTGTCTCCATCCCCTATATCTACTTCTTCTAACTCGTCGGCCGACACAAAACCGTGGCCTAATTTTCCGTCTTCTGGTTCATTAATCGGCCGATTCATCATATCTCCAGACGTGCGTGTTAATCGGCCGATTGTCCGTCAATTCTCCCGTGGGGCCCATCGGAGCAGCCGGGGTACTCGACCCCCGGTCACAACAATTCCGTCGTCGGTGATGTTTACGGCTTCCGCATCCCAATATGTGCCCGAGAAACAAGGCAGGCTCTCCAGACCGGCAAACTCGAAATCGGCGGTCGCGATGGTTACGGACTTATCACCTGCACGATTTCGACCTTGTTGCCGACCCATTGAATCAAGCACCGGTGCATGGTTGATGGGATGCAACAGTTGGCATGAATCCAATCTCTCCCCAACAAAGTTGTGTATGCACCTTTCCCGTCGATGATGAAAAATGTGGCGGGTATGGTTTTGCTGCCCACAGATGATCTCCATTATTGCGGCCCCACGCACATCTTGACTTCTCCCGCTGTAATCCTTGAGCGTCGGATTAGCCCTCATCATTTCTTCCTCGCGTCTTCCCGAGCTTGCGGTATGTAGTAATCGGCATGACATTGACCGCTGCCCCTCCGTCGACCAACATTTTCCTCATTGGTGACCCATTGACGTAGCCGCTAATGTACAATGCCTTGAGATGCAAATGATCGAGTTGATCGGTTTATCAAATACCGCCGATTCCGGCGTCCACAGTAATCTCTCGAAGTCTCCCCAATCGGTTCTTCTTCAGCCGAATTTTCATCGGCCGATCCGACAATCCCGGGCATCATGGATATCATATTCACCGCGGCTTCAGCCGGACCACTTGAGACTCGCACTTTCGGCCTCCATTCCTTCTTGGGCTTGGGCTCATCATCTTGGTCATCTCTCGTAATATCGTCCACCCTTGATTTCTCGACAGTCGCATTCTTTGGAGCCTCCTCTTCCGGGTTTTGTCGAGCAAACCACCGGGGCACCACTGTTTTTCGTTCTTGGTTTGATCGCCTCTCGAATCTTCATGGTACCGGTGATCAAACTCTTCTTCATCGTTGATTGGCCCCGACCGATCGTGAACGGAGGTTCTCTTTGGCACTACGTATCTCCGTTCATCATAGCCGATCTGCTCTTCCGGGGGCCGATTGTTGCGATTCGTAGTTGCGACTAATCGGCCGTCCCCGGTAACTTGATGACCCGCCATCACGATACTCTTTTCGGCCAATGCACTCGGGCAGTTCTCGATAGATGGAAGCTTCATGTTTTGGTCCCAAAGCAGATCGAAAGAAAGGACAAGCCCGGTGTGGGTCAAAATCTTCTCGGCGGATCACGTCTTGTCTCGTACTCGCTGACTTTGGTCGATAGATTCCTGTTCACGTGCCACCCGGGCTCTTTCTTCCCTCTCCCTCTTCCTCTCATATCGGCGTATGAAACCAGCCGATCCACCGCCGATGGTGTTGATGTACATCGTATTAGCCGGAAAGGGTGCCCATCAACTTTCATCTTCTTCTTTACATCGGCCGCTCGCAATATCCCACTCGTCAACCGCCCTCTGGATTTCATCTCTCATAGCATAACAATCAACGGTGTTATGATGCAAATTTCCATGCCACTTGCACCACTTAGCCATTTTCTTCAATTCTTCTCGGCGTAGGAATTTTGTGATGAGGGGAAAGCTGGATTTTCTTTTCCCGCAGCAGTCGATCAAATATTTCGTCGGCCTTAGATAAATCAAAATCATATTTCTTCTCCTTAGGATTGACATGCGGAGAAAATATCGGCCGTTTGTTATTAGTCCACTCAACCGCATTAATTCCCTCTTCATCTTCCTCACCGTCGAAATCAGCATAAGTCACCCGATACCGCCGATTCCTGGTGAGCCGGAGATTCTCTTCTTGGCCGATCGCCTCGCGGGTCACTGTGCCGACCCATCAA
Source organism: Chloris gayana (assembly GCA_031894775.1). Lineage (NCBI taxonomy): Eukaryota > Viridiplantae > Streptophyta > Magnoliopsida > Poales > Poaceae > Chloris > Chloris gayana. Next base: position 3,210 of record JAUNZO010000107.1, on the reverse strand, counting down.
ACTCATGTGGGGTAAACTTTTCTTTAATGTTGGAAAATAGCCCCGCATAAGCGATTTCGGCCAACCGTTGCTTCGTCAGGTTCGGATTGTAGCATCGTCCCCTCGTAGTCCTAAACCTCTCGTATATAATCAGCCACCGATTCCCCAGTTTCTGTTTTACTCGCCATTAAATCGGACAAACTAAGCTCGGTAATGCCCGTGAAGAAGTACGAGTGAAACCTTTTCTCCGCGATCGGCCCAACTCCGAATAGAACCAGGTGGCAGCGAAGCAAACCATGAAAAGGCTGATCCAGACAATGACAGTGGGAATAGCCGAACCCGCAAAGCCTCCTCGAGTAGACGCCTCACCAAGCTGTGCGTCATACCGGCTGATGTGCTCCATAGTTGATTTGTTATCTTGCCCGTAAAACTTGGAAAACTCAGGAATTTTATACTTATTGGGTAAAGCCACGGAATCCATCCAGTCAGGGTAAGGTCGCCGATACAATGCACTTTTCTCCTTAGGCTTCAAATCGAACCGATCTTTCATCATATCGGCGATCTTAATCATGAGGCTATTCATATCATTGGGTTCAGCAATCGCCGATCCGGTCCCCGTCATATAAGCTGTGTTGGGCTGCCCCCAGTCGGGTGTATCAACCGGCCGTTTCCGAAATCCCGGTGCGATAGCCGGGAACAATGAATCGCGGAGCGATTCCATAATTCATGGCCGATTGGATCGGCCGTCCAGTCATGAATCCCTGTCCCCGACCCGATGCAGTTGATCGTGGAATACCGGATATCGGCCGTACTATAGTGGGTGAGTTCTCAATTCTACTCGGGCCGGTATTTGGTACGTAGAAGAAATTGGGCTGTTGTGCCACCTGCGGGACCGCTGCCACATTGGTCGCTGCCCCTAATTCAGAAGTCGGCTGTTGTACATCTTGTTTGTCGCCCTCCTCCGTTACCGACTTCTTGGGGCCACCTGTCATCCTCTTTGCCTCGGCTGGGTCGTACCGGTACTTGCATTTGCATTGTCCTTGCCAGGCCATAGGTGAGGTGGCATGCCGTACAGGGCTGAAACCCTGCCGGCGGTGTGGTATTCCGGAGGCCGACTCCCTGAATTGGTCGTACAAGAGTGCCAAAAGGCTGAGTGTACGCAGGTCCGTAATATCCTTCGAGTGAACAGTCCGCCATCAACCGTGTCCTTGATCAAATTCCCGATGGTGTTGGTCAACACGCCCGATTGATTGATTAGGGCCCGATGAACGGACGAGTTGACCATATCACCGAGTTGGTTGGCATCCGGCAGCTCTCGGGCTTTGATTTGGTCTAGCTCTTCCGGATGCAGAATCCGAGGGATGTCTCCTTTTGTGGCCACTCCGCCACGTGTCACTTTCAGGGCTTGAAAGTACTTTTTCATTGCTTCGGCCAGGTATTCTTGGTACTGCAGCTTTTGTTCTGTCGTCATCTTCCCCAGTGCCGAAACCTCGTTGTCATCGAAACTTCTCCATGCCCTTTGCCATCCGTCCTAAGAGGAACCGGAACAAAAATCGGTCGATTTTCAGCATCGACCATTGGTGTTCCGTCCTCCCCGACAGCTCTGCATGTACGACATCTTGATCCTGGTTGCTTCTGTCCCACTCGGGCGTGCCAAAAAGTGTGTTGACGTCAAAAGTCGCTAACACACCGCTGTCCGGAGAGTTCACCGAAACCCCGGCCGACGCAGGGCCCTGTGCTCCCAACGGACCGGCTCAGCTCGCCGATTCTTGTGTGCGCTGGTGCGTGCGGATGGTTTTCCTGCAAACCAACAAAGACAATAAAAAGTGTAAAAATTCCGGGTCATCGGCCCGGATAGGCCGATGTACGACGCGGCCGATTCTCGCGTAAGATAGACAAAATCGGCCATCGACAGGAGCAGCACGGCTCATCCATTTATGTATTAAATGCCAGGCAAACGAATCGTGATACAAACGATACGAAATCGCCGACGCTATAACATGCGATCGATGGCTAGCAGCTGATTTCGTCGGTAAGCGATCAAATCATTAAGACTTTGCAGGGATGCATTATCGAATAAAATGTAAGCAAGGTAATTATTAATGGGAAGTAATTAATTTGATAGCAAGAAGATGGTTTAATCATCAATCGGAGCAATGAATCGGCCGATCAGGCATCCGACCGATCTCGCCATCGATTATAACAATGAGTTATTAGATCATATCTAGATGTATAACGATGATCAATGAAATCGTACTAATAACTCGGGTCCAAAGGCAGCTTCAACAGATTTAGCTAATTGAACATAAAACAGCTAATGAACGTGATAAGCAATCGGCTAAACACTCCGAAAGAACAGTAAGACAAATACAACCACACAGATCCCGAATCGACCAATCGCTCCAACAGGACAAGTCAACCGATGGCACACGATCGGACCAGGTCTAACGGCCGCGCACGCTCGGCCGATTCAGGACAAGCACAATCATAAACGCCTTAACTATGAAAATACATCTACATCCTATCCGATCGGCTGCATGCGCCTAGGACAAGTCAACTATCGCAAAGGCAAACACAGGACACGTCAACCGAATCTACGCGATCGAATCGGCTAAGATGTAAAAGAAATCTCATAGCGGCTATCGTGACTCGAACGACCGGATCCGAGCCAATCGGCGTTGTGAGCAAAGGCTGGGACGGGGAGGCAGGACAAGTCAAACTACCTCCACCACGAGCCCGGACCAGGTCGACTTGACTCATCCCGGCCGATATTCACTACGACGGTCGAAAAACAGATCCGGTCGCCGGATAACTAGCAATTAAGCCATCTAATTACGAACAATGCGCCGAGAATTAGACAACATAATTACCTTGTCAAGCCAACTTGTTGTCGACCGGAGCCCCGAAGATCCCCGCGCGAAAATAGTAAAGACTTGACAGAAAATTAGGGTTTGGCGATGCGCCGAAAGTTGTATTGGATGTGAATCGAGTTTACAGGTTACACCCGAGTACAAATTTATACTCGGCACGAAGAATCCTCCTCGGACCCTCTTCGGCCGATTTCCTAACCGACTAGGATCTTTTTTCCAAAATTAAACTATTATTTCTAATTTTACAACGCGGGCCGGGCCCATCAATATTATGCTCTTCGTTGGCGTCCGCGCACGATTCCCGGGAGGGACGCGCCTTTACTCGCCCAAGCGGCCGTCGGCCTTCTGCCCACCGGCCCTC
>JAUNZO010000106.1:0-103882 GCA_031894775.1 Chloris gayana | reverse complement strand
ACCAAGCACGCCACGGGAGACGCCATACCCCTACCCTGCTCCACGACCAAAAATCCCCAAAAATGGTGGACTAAACCCAACCAATTTTGAAGAAACCCGCGACGAGCTCCACTCCGGCCGCCACCGACGTCACGGCCAAATTCCGCCCCTCCGCTGAGCCTCTTCCTCCCATTCTTTTCCCGGTGTGTGCGCACCTTGGTGGAGCCACTTCCCAAACCCTAACCCCTCTCTTTGGTTTCGCGAGATCGCCGGATTTTCATTTCTCCCCGCCACGGAACTCCGGCCGCCGCCACCTCCACGTCGACCACCTTCTCCGGTCGTGCTCATCCAAGGAGGAGACCATGACGGTGAAGCTCATGTTCTAGTGGAGCTCCACGGCCGAACCATTTCCCATCCGTCCCTCCTCCGCGACGAGCGCCCCGCCGGACCATCCCGCACCGCCACCGCCGGTCGCGCCGCCTCCCCGGTGATCCTCCGGCCGCGTGAAGCTTTCCGTCGGGTTCCCCACGTCGCGCCGCGCCTCGAGGACCACCCCCCCTCCTCGCCGGGCCCGCGAGCCCCGGTGTTACTCCGGCCGCCGCGTCGCCACCTCCCGGCCGCGCGCCGGTGAGGCCACGGGGCGGGCCACACGGCCCGGGATCCCGTGTGGCCACAGCCACAGCGGATCCGGAACCTTGTGGTCCCCGGTGTGGCACCGGGCGTGGAAATTCAAAATTAAATTGCGAGTGGCATTTTTGTAATTAAGGTCGAATTTCATTTAAACTAAGAAAATTCATATCTAGAGTTCGGACCTCGACAAATTGCAAACTAAAATTTGTTGGAATCCATGAGACATGTACTATTTTATAGTGCATTTACTTTGGCATGATCAGAGGCAATTTATTTAGGTTAATTTCTTTTTAGGAAATTCAAGATTAGGGCTTAATTAATTATTTAATTACCCCAAATTATGAAGCTTAATTTAATTATTATCCATAACATGTGCTTAAGGACCAGGAGCAATTTAATTACTATTTTATCAAGTTTTGCTAGGATTAATGGATTATTTTCCTTGCACATGTGATAATGATTTAAATGCTTCATGGGAGTTGATGAAGTAAATTAAATTGGTTAATCACTCTTAAACCATTTTCACCTCGTTGGACACCAAGTTATTTTATACTCACAAATTACGTGTATTTGATGAAATTCTCACGTATTCCATAAAATATTCAATGTCATGTTTTCATCAAAATTCACACATCACCTTTGCATCATGTAGCTGTGGTGGTGAACGCGGTAACGGCGAGGAGGAGCCGGAAGCTGCTGCTGTTGCTGACCCAGCTGCTCGGGGTCAAGCTCAAGACAAGCCCCGGTGCACAACCTATTTATGTTTACGTTTTTCATTTCATCACTACATGTTTGTAGGCTTGTACTCGTGCACTAGGTGTGTTGGAGTTGTGATGAAACCATAGCATGCGGTAGGATCCCGATGTCCATGTTCGTTTGCCCTACGCTAGATGCTTGCTTAATTAGGGCAATGATCCGTTGAGTGGTACGGAGACCACTCATAGATAGGACAATCACCTTTTTGGACACGATGCTAAGTATTGAGAAGAGAATGGAAATTGGAGGCCGGACGGGCAACTTAGGTGGAAAGTGAAGGACTGAAAGAGTCTTCAAGGTGGTAGCCCCGTCTCGTGCACACAAGGACCGCGTCGTGTCCGGCCCATGTGGATAAGTTTGAACGTACTGTTTGCATGCTGGAGTTAATGGGCCCGAGTAAACCGACGTACCGATGGTTGCTTGTATGTTAGAGAGATACCCTACTCCCTTGGTTACTTGGCAGGAATTTGGGAGGAGAGAAGTGAGCACTCTAGTCACGGATGACGTCCGGGACGGCATCGCGTGGGGGACCCTTCTCGGGGAGCTAGGCCCGACTAACACTACGAGTGCCGGCTGGGAAAGGTTGTCTCATGCGGCTTCCGGGAAGCGCGTATGTGACGTGCAATCAGGTTTCCCTGCAGGATGTAAATCGATTCGAATCGCTGCCCCTCACGATGAACGAGTACCACTTGTCCCGTCGACCGGAACGTAGTAAGAAGAGAAAGATGATGATGATTATGATCAATTTGTTGTATTGCTTAATTACTTGTTTGGAAACATGTAATGCAGTAGCTTAGTGCAAATTAAATTTATTCTTTTGAGCAACTTAATTAAACTGCTAAAAGTTGAAAGTAAGGATTTACTTGTAGGCCAGCTTAGTGCTTAATCGTATCCTACCCCCTGGCCTTTGCATGTCTAGGAGTCGGCTATAGATGGCCACTTTGACGGGTCAATCTTGCTGAGCTCTAGTTGCTCGGGGCTTTGCTCGTATGTGGTTTTTAGAGGACCCCGTCGGGCAGAACTTAGATGCTTGGAGATGACGTCCGGCAGGACCGGACTTCGGACGGAGGCCTCTACACCTGGGAGTGGTGCGGTCCGGAGGAGTAGTGACGATGATGTGCCGGCATGGTGTTTCAGGCCAGAAACACCTGTCTCTGCCGAGTGCTCGTGATGTATCACCGAGAGAGCGATCTGTATCTTATTGCTTCCGCTGTTTAGTTAATTTCTAAACTTATTTGCTTCGGTGCTTATGAGACTACGATGTACTAATGCACTTGGGATGAATGTAAGAGACTTGTACTTATATTCATTGTATCATGCTTATGATGTATCTTGTAATATCGGGTATCACGGTGCGTGATGCCACCCATGATGATCCTGGAGACGGAAACGTCTCTTCGTAAGACGGGTCTGTCACATAATTAAGGAATGCTAGCTCTAAATTTCATGACACACAACATGAATGAGAATTGTAATTTCTTCTTGCAAATCATGCTACCATTGAAGCATTCAATTGCATAAAATTTTCAAATAACACTACAAATTGTGTTCTTTATTACTTGAGTATATTTTCCTTCCCCTCAAGTGGTCATTTTTTTGTATGATTGTGACTTTCAAGCAAAGACACCGGATTTCATTGTTGAGTCTTGAGAGATTTATTCATATTCTTATTGGACATATATTAGTATTTCTGCGTTGCTCCAATTCTTGATTAAGCTTATGCTATGCAAGTTTTTGAAAGGGGTTAAAACATGTATGAAGCATGAATAATGCATGTTGTGATGTTCCCTTTCTATTGTATTGTTACAATTAAAAACAACGTAGAAAATACATTAGTATCGGATATTCCAATTTATCTAAAATAGAGTTTGGAGGGAGGAGAAGGCCGGGCCTGGTGCAGCGGTAGAGCATACCGCATGTAGCCAACAGGTTCCGGGTTCGAGCCGCGGTCTTCCTGCATTGCACAGGCAGGGGTAAGGCCTGCAGCTGATATCCATCCCCAGAACCCGCACAGTGTGGATGCTCTCAGCATTGGGTACGGTCTTTTTAGAGTTTGGAACGAGGAGAAACAAGTGAACTGAGAGATGAAAGATTACCACACCATGATGTGAGGAGCAGAGGGAATCATTTGACATACAGATATTTTGTAATCTTTTATGTAGATTAGTAGATATCTCTGTAGTGTTAGCACAGGCCATAGACTAGTGTCATTAAAAGGTTGTAATTGTAATGAGTAATGCATCACGATGGCAATGGCAGAAACAACGATTTTTTTTGTATGATAATTTTTTTCTTGGGCTTATTGTGGACTAGTGAGGTCAGGCAAAATTTGTTGGCTGTGACTGTAAAAGCACCAATCCGGATGCACAACGGCAATCCCATCAAAAGAAATAGGACGAGCAAAAGGCATAGCTTTTTCATTTGTCTGTGACAGTAGATGATTCTTCCATTGTCCCTCGGGGTGACCTGCAGGAGCCTCGTCCGTGTTCAACAGTGTTCTGGCCGCGTGCCTGCCCGATGTTATACGGTGGCTATAGCCACTATTACAAAAGTGTAATTTGCTATCACCTTACATTTTTCAATATTTTCCAATAATAACGAACACCAGAGGAGCAGGCGTCCCGATTTGTCCGTCCCCGTTGTGTCGTGCCCCGCCACTCCTCTGCCCCCACGTCCTGCCGCTCCTCTTGTCACTAAATCCATCTCATCATCGCCGCATCCACGCCCCAACTCCCCCGCTCTCCGGCCGCGGATCCAGCGAGGAGGAGGCACGATCCGCCTCATGACTGCCATGCAGCATCGCCGGATCCGCGTTGTCTAGGTTTTATCTCGGGAGTAAACTATATGGCCCCTAACGGATCAAGAACTTGCCCCCCCCCCCCCCTCCCCTCAATCGAGAGTAATAACCCTGCGTCTTGTATGAGTTGTATTGCCTTAGCAGATTGCTAATGTTGTCGATTGTCGTAGATTGTGTTTGTAGGGGTCCTTGCCCGCCTTATATATCCGGGAGGCAACGGTACATGCAGAATCCTAGTCGGTTACAAGATTTACATAATTGAAACATCTATCTCCAAGCTTCTTTATCGTTATAGTGTCATATACTCGGTTAGTCTCGTACTTTCCTTGGGAATTACTCCAACAAATTGGACATATTATCCGCCTATGTTTCCATATCGGTCTATGGAACCTTTTGGTACCCTGTATCGGTCGGACACCAGTCTATGGGCCCTCTCGATGGGTCATACACCTTCGATTGTCACCATGTCCTTGATGAACAATCTTCCTAGTTGAATAAATCATAAAAAGTACCTGACGGCAACCCTTGAGTAATTTTTAATTTTTTTCTTGAATTTGTCCAACCGAGATACTTCTGCATGTTGGACTCATTCTAGTGCAAAATTAAAAAGAACTCCATCTTCTGGAGTACATCTTCTTACGTCTAGGCTTTAGAAAGCCAAAAAATTAATATCTTATTCTCCATATCACCTAATTAGGTGTCAAAAAATTAAACTATTTTCCCACTGGTGCATCGGACAAATGCACCTAATTGGATATAGTCTCGACTCTTGGATCGTTTGATCTCTTCAAATAATTAGAGAGTCTACTGATTGAATCTTCATTGTTCTCGATCGCTATCGACCGATCCTGAATGGGGCGCACCGGTTAGGTGCACCTAATTAGGTGTAGCCCCGACTCATGTATCATTTGAATTTTCACAAATAATGTAAGAGTTTTTTTTAAAGAGTCTACGCTTATTTCCAAGATTTTGTAACCAACTTTAGTTACTGATAATATCCATCTCAGCGGTTTCCACTAAGAACATAATTTCCGACCACTCATATCGGTCAAAAAGCATATACCTCTCAGCGGTTTTTACCAAGAGCATAATTTCTAACCGTTCAAATCGGTCACTAATAAAATTCCTCCTAGTGATTTTCACCAAGAACTAACTTTCCGACCGCTTAAAATGGTCACCAATATACTTGAGCTTTAACCGAGTGATTAAGCCTAATAATAGCCAAATGTCTAGCACCCAAGGCTTAGGCAACAAAATTTTGATAATCAATCACATATGACCAATGTTTCATCGATCCGACCGACTATCAGCATATTTTTTTCGAAGCGGTTTCGGGGACAATAGCTCCCATGCGACGCTTTTCACCTATATTCTCTATGATACGACATCGTTGGATGGAATAGCTCCCATGCGGCGGTTGGAACGGCCCAAATAGCCACGGCCCGACACAGCTCTTTTAAGCCGTTAAGTAGTTAAGGAAAGCGGATTATGTTCGAACGCGGGATCCTCCGATCGAACGTTGCTCTGTTGGACGCGCTACTTATACACATCCGGACCCACATTTCAGCCCTCCGCCCCCGACATTGCCGTTGCCTCCTCTCGTTCCCGTGTTCTTGCTGGGAGCCCGTCCTTGCTCGCGCACCTTCTTCTTCCTCTTCTGCAGCAAAAGTCCGCGGCGGCGGCGGCGAGCAATGTCAAGCTCCGCTAGTGGCTCTCGGAAGGCCCCCGGAAGGCATGGCTGCGTTATGGAGAAGTCCCTTTGACCGCATGCCCCGACTGCCCTCGCCCGCATCCACCGAAGCGCTTGAGATGCATTCGCTCCCGGACAGGCAACATTGGTCGGGAATTTGTGAAATGCGAGAGCAACCCATGTCGGGGGAATGATGGGAAGGTAGGGTTTGTCTCAATTTAGCGTGATTTGGAATTTGCATATTGGATTTGGGAATTATTGTCGAGATCCCATTATTGTCCGAGTTCCTCATTTCAGGATTTAGATCCCTGCCGTCATTTTGAGTGGATGGATACGTACATTCGGGATCGAGGGCTTGAAGTTGAAGTGCTTCCCCCAATTGAGCCAATCCAGGCTCGCATTTTGTCCGGTGCGAGAGGAGGAGATCTCAAAACTAGGGCATGATTCATCCGTGAATGGAGAGTTGCAAAAACTGAACAAGCACTTGAGCCAGATTGTAGAATTGAAAAAGTCTGTCAAACATGCTAGCCTCGAGCATTTTATGTTTGTATCGTTGCCCTGTGTTTGCTGTTGGTATTCAGGTTAGGAATGTAGATTTAGGAGATGCGGGATGTTGTTTGAATGTAAATTTGAGACAAATTTAGTCAAATTATCCATTATGTTTTACTTTTGGGGCATTTGCAAATCTGCCCTCATTTTCAAGTCCAATTCTGATTTTGGACCTCTTTTTGAGACTTTGCAAAATTGGACCTCTTTTCACCCAAGTTATTGCAGGATCGCCCCTATTTTGATGGCAAAGCCGTAATTTTTCCCATAAAAATAGGGGCAACCGTGCAACAACTTGCGTGAAAACAGGTCCAATTTTGCAAATTATCAAAAAGAGGTCCAAAATCAGAATTAAGGTTCAAAATAAGGGCACTCATGCAATTGTCCCTTTACTTTTCCTCTTCCGAGACCCGACCGCATGACCTTGAGCTTCGGGGACTTTAACCCCAGCAGTTGCCAACCCCACTCGTTATTGAGATGATGGGGGCTGACATGTGAGCCCGCCTCCCCGCTCCCACACCAGGTGAACTTATCATTGAAAAGCATGGCCCATGGGTATTCATACGAGCGTGGGCGATATTTAGTCAAGCGAGTGTGGCCCATAGTTATCCAAGTAGCCTCGCTGCTCGCACCCGAGGCCCACCATTCAGCCGTTGCAGCGTGGCCCACCGATATTCTTAAGTGCGCATTCCATGTGCTATTCACAAGAGCGCGGCCCAACTTCTATATACCGAGCGCGACCCGTCGGTTCCGAGTGGTTTTAGGATTGGGAGCACGTGTAGCCTCCCTCATTACACTTAAAAAAAAAGACATGTAGCCTCGTACTCCTAGCAAGGTAGCCTCGTCGCGCAAGTTTGAGATTGGGACACTCTTGTCCGTCGAGTGAGGGTCCCACGGTGAGTGAATGGAAGCACTGCCTATCACGGCAGCCTAGTCTATTTTTCTCGTAACACGCGTTGGTCCAATAGTAGTCGAATGCAAGAGAAGCAGTACTAGTTATTCAAACCGGAGATTGATAATAATTTAAAAGTCGATTACATAGATGTAATAGTGGATTACTAGATTAGCGAGGCCAATGACATTGGATACAAAATGTGGTCGTAATGACCTAGATTTACATTGGCTTTCCGTAAACTAGTAATGTAATCTCCCATCTACTCCCGGGGCTCATCATGAAGCCGGTTCACTATGCCGACCGGCTCGACCTCGTAGGCGATTCCAGTCGCATTGGGAATATAATCCCGGAACAAGTCGTGGAAGTCATCGTCATCGGTGGTCGGAGGAAGCCCACGGAGGTTCTCGCCGGAGTGAAGGTGGGCCGGTGTCGGGGCCTCGAGCGGCGCCATCGCGGACGCCGACTCGCGGCGAGTTGGTCCGCCCGCGTCGGAATGTCGCGGAGGCGAGCGGCCACGGTGTCGCCGCGGAGGTTCATCTTCTTCGAGGCGATTGCGGCCGCCGCCTCGATCTCCTGGAGCCTTGCCGTCGGTGCTGCGCGCGGAAGAAACGAAAATGAAGGAAATTGTGGTAGGGCGAAACCGGGAGAGAAAAGTGTGTGGAATAGCTAATATGCTACGTACCTTTGACCTTGGCGTCCGCTGCAGCCGGGGAATGACGTGCCCTCGCCGCCTCCTGCTGCGCCGCCCACAATGCAGTCCCGAGGTTAGGAGCGAGAGCCGCAGGGGCCGACGGCCGACGGGCTAGTTGACTCGTCATGCCCGTCCATGGTGGGGAGGGTCCCGGGGAGGGGAGGGGAAGGCCGAGGGGAGTGAATAAACCTTCAGCAGTTGGAAACTTGGAACAATGTTCTAGGAGGCTGGAGAGATGTGTGAGGCGAGAGAAGAAAGGGGTCCGCCCGTTTTATGGAGGCGGAGGAGAAGACGAATCGAATCGACTTCCGTACTCGGGAAATCGTTTGCGTGTAGTCCGGAGGCGAGTAGTCGGGGGCTCCTGTCCCAATGTGCGCGCCGATTCGTTCCCCGAAACCGAGGAGTCTGCGACCCCTTTGCGTGTGAGGAGTGGAGCAGTCAACGAGGCCTGTTCGTTTCCCATCACGGCGCACGATCGGGGCTTGTTCGTTCCAGGGTCAAAAAGTTTGGATCCACGATCAAACTCAATGTTCAGTCAGCAAGGTCATAGAAATGTGGGCCCGATATTTTGTTCGGCCCACCACTCGATGTCTGTATTGGAAACAATTCCAGCGCACGCGGAGGTAAAACCAGAAAGAGAACGGTGATCGTTTAAACAGCCCGAAGTCGCTGACATGTGGGGACGATCATTTATAGCACGTTTGGTTACATGGTCTACCCACCGCGCAGAAAGGTTGTCGTCTAACCAACCCGAGGTTGCTGAAATGTGGGTCCGATACACTAGGCAGCCCACCGCGCGATCCGACAGAGCAGAAAGGGAAAGGTTGCCGTCCAACCAACCCGACTTCGCTGAAATGTGGGTCCGATACACTAGGCGGCCCACCGCGCAGTCTGTCGAGCAGAAAGGGAAAGGTTGCCGTCTAACCAACCCGAGATCGCTAAAATGTGGGCTCGATACACTAGGTAGCCGACCGCGCAGTCCGACAGAGCGAAAGGGAAAGGTTGACGTGTCCGAGTTGCGGAAGCGCCACATAAGAGTACGCCTTCAGTTTTTTCAATATTTTGGCATTTTATATCTCAAAAAGTATAATGAAATTTGTAGTGCAAATTTGTTGGCATACATAATACATAATACTGAAACTAGATTAATTGTTTCGTAATTTTTAGAATCTTTAAGATCATGTACTTGACATGGAATTTTAGCTTAATGACACTGCTAATCGGAAGTTTACATGACAAATTAGTTTCCTTAAATTCCATTAATTTTTCTCCACGTGTAGGAGTCTGTGTTACATCCCTGCTCCAGATTTTGGGTCCTAACTCGTCTTATTGAGTTACCTAGGAAAAAACGACTTTTGCCTAATTTTTTGAATATTTTGTCAATTTTTAATTCATGTAATATAAGGTTTTTTGAACTGAAATCTTGCATGCGTCTGTTTCATGTGACATGCAACCATCCTATATTTTTTGTTTTTTATTTGATAATGTGAAAAAGAAAGTGTGTTCAAAATGGAGTAGTCCATACATGTGATATGAACATTCCACATACATTCATCCCCTAGTGATACCGATTGTTATAATTATGACTCTAATACCGATAACATGGTTGACACCGGCAAAAAAGAGTAGTTTTCTTTATTACTAGACTGCAGAAAAAAATGTATCAATTTTGGGCTTGAAAAGTGAGATTTATCCGTATTTGAAGATTATAATGCGAATTTAAAAGGAAAGACTGAACGCTCGGGAAGAACAGAGGAAGAACTCTCGATGAACTCGGCACCGACATGTGGGGACTACCTGTCGGTGTGCTCCGCACCCGCTGCTGAAGTCGGCCCAACAATAGCCCAATACTGGCCGGGCAACCAATACTTGCTCGGTGGGCTGAGTTTGTAAAAAATTCGACAAATTTGAACAAAATTCGGTAAAAATCCAAAAATCCAAAAATTCAGAAAGTCAAGAAACTTCTTCGAGATGAAGTTATAGTTGCCTTAGATATGAAGGCTCGAGTTTGAGGTCATTTGGGGAAGGTCAAAAAAGTGGTGGCACTTGAAACGAGCCACTTTGTCCTACCTTTAGGGCAGTTTCGCTAAATTCGTAAAAATATGAAAAATTCAAAAAAATGAAAAACCTGTTCCACGCCTCAGAATATACAAATTAAGACTCAATTTTCATGCCTCGATACAAATTGCAATCACAGAGTTTTCCTCCCACTCGATTTCCTCTTCTTCTTAGCACTTGATTGTTATGGAGAAACGACACACGAAGCCACATGCTCTTGGTTTTCTTGGCGTCACTAGGACTAGGCCGCCGTATGCACACCAGTGCCTCTTGTTCGTCTTCTGTTTGCATGGCATCTTCATTGTGTACCACATCATCCAAAACTGCATCCAGAACTGGATCACATGGCACCACATTTGGTTCAGCTACCTCCACAACATCTAAAACTGAAGTGGTTCGCATCTTCCAAATCCTGCACATGCCTATGCCCATTCACTCTTGGTTTTTTTATTGCCCATGCATTCTCAACAACAATGGGTTCAAATTCAGCAACCTCACTTCCACACTTTTTCCTGCATAAAAAAACATGGAAACAGAGTACATTTATATAAAGTGCTTAATCCACAACATCAATGAAATGTCTATCTAGAACTTACCTTGGCTTTTCTGGAGTGTATCGGCATTTGAGAGATCCAGCTCGGTGGCCAAGTTCCTGACAATACTTGCATCTATTTTTGTTACCTTTCTGAGCACGTTTTGATTTGTCATCTTTTTTCCCCTTCTTCCGACTACTTCCTTTCTCAAACCAAGACTTGAATCTGCTCATTTTAGGCCTGCCAGCCTTTCTTTTCACAAGTGGGGGACACATTGAGAAATCAAAATCCACTTCAGGCCACTAAGACTGATCTGTAAGTGGTGCTATTGGATTTGCATATGCCGCCTTGAACCTTGCTACCGAATAATATTCATGCAGATAAGGGTGCATGTTTACCTTGGGCTTGCCAGCCAAGAATAGGATGGCATGCTGGCATGGTTTTCCAGAGTGCTGCCACTCGAGGCATGTACATTCATGTACATCAGTGTGAACCACATGCCTCCTTCCAGTCCTGGTGTCTCTCACTTCAGCACCCCACAGAGAAGAACTCTCAACCACCAACTGTGCAAGATTTCTGCTCTTGTTAACCACTTGTTGAACCACTGCTGGAAGCTTATCCCCATGCAGAACATCAGCTATTCTTCTTCTCACTTCCCACAGCCGTATGATCATGATCCTAATTTGATCAACCATGTCATGCACAGGCAAGTGTTTCAGCTCCTTCACCTTGTTGTTAAAACTTTCAGCCAAATTGTTATTGATATTGATGTGGACTAGGGTCCCGATCTTCCGAAATGTTCAGATAACTCTTGATTTGGCGAAGATGTGACACATGTTGATCCGGCTCCTGAACAACATGTTCGAACCCCGCAATCGCAGCACCACGTCCTCTATGGTTATCAACCGGCGTTGCACGGTTGACCTCGCCCAGAAGGCTAATTCCTGCCTGCGAATCAAGAACACAAGCAAGAACAAGAAAGAACGCAACCAAATTTACTGATGTATGATTAAACTCACAAGTTGGGGTCTCACAAACCGATGAACGGTGAAACTGTCTAAGCAGAATAATCTAAGCAAAACCCAACCCTAACATGGGTGGCGGCTGCCGCTAATAAAGACTTGGGAACATGCAAGAACCCCCTGTACGCGCCCCTAATGGGCTCACACGAGATACACGGTCCAAAGGCCAAAAACGGTGACGCAACACCAAAAAACAGATTCTGGACATTCCAATGTTTCGATGATTCCCGGCGACTCCGGATGAAATTTGACGTGGGACCAGTTCCACTGGAGAGCTTATGAAATTATCTTTCCATCCATATGTAGAACGTCCAAATCCGACTTCGTATGCGATCTGGGCGTCTATTTTAATTCAGACTGTTCCTGGACTCCGAAACAGACTCGAAGTCGACTTGGTTTGGGCCTCGACAATGCCTTGCGCCTCTTGCTGGACCTCCATGCCTCTAAGCCCTAGTCCATTCATATTATGGTCCTCTCCTTGATTCCTAATCATAATAAAATCATTAGGTAGCAAACTATTCTCAAAATTATGAAAGGAAAGACTTAGGAACGAGCTCACCTCTAAATTTAATTGTCGGGCGCGAGCTCTAGTGATTGATCCTTGAATGTTCAGCGGAGGAGTGTCATTTGTATCCAAAGGAGTGATGTCCTCATCATCCTCCCCCTCTTGAATCGGAGTCGTCCTCGACTCAAGCTCATGCTCCTCACCCAAATAAGGCTTCAAATCTGCAATGTTAAAAGTGGAACAATCTTCTCAATTATCTTGAAAGGACCAGCAGCTCTAGGCATTAACTTAGACTTTCTCAACTCAGGAAACCGATCCTTTCTCAAGTGCAACCATACTAAATCACCCGGTTCTAATTTAACTTCCCTTTTACCTTTACTACCAGCAATCCTATACTTTTCAGTCATCTTTTCAATGTTGTGCTTAGTTGTTTCATGCATTTTTAAAATAAACTCAGCACGTTCCTTAGCATCAAAGTGAACTCTCTCACTAGTAGGCAAAGGCAAAATATCAATAGGAGCACGGGGATTAAAACCATACACTACCTCAAAAGGACTTACCTTGGTGGTCAAATGTGTTGCACGATTGTATGCAAACTCCACATTAGGCAAACATTCCTCCCACATCTTCAGATTTGTCTTTAAAATAGCTCTCAACATGGTGCCCAATGTGCGGTTCACTACCTCAGTTTGGCCATCAGTTTGTGGGTGACATGTTGTAGAGAACAACAACTTCGTTCCCAACTTATTCCATAGAGTGCGCCAAAAATGACTCAAGAATTTGACGTCACGATCTGAAACAATAGTAGAAGGCATACCATGCAAACGAACAATCTCTTTGAAAAATAGATCAGCAATATGAATAGCATCATCACTCTTATGACAAGGTATAAAAAGAGCCATCTTAGAAAATCTATCCACGACAACAAAAATACTATCCCTCCCCCTCTTAGTCCTAGGCAGTCCTAAAACAAAATCCATAGAAATATCCGCCCAAGGTATTGAAGGAACAGGAAGAGGCATATACAAACCATGTGGATTCAAGCGAGACTTCGCTTTTTGACAAGTAGTGCAGCGAGCCACAAAACGCTCAACATCTCTTCTCAACTGTGGCCAAAAGAAGTGTGTGGCCAACACATCCGCCGTCTTCTTTGCACCAAAATGTCCCATCAATCCGCCTCCATGCGCTTCCTGTAACAACAAAAGACGAACGGAACCAACTGGAATGCAAAGACGGTTAGCTCTAAACAAATATCCATCATTTATCACAAACTTGTTCCATGTACGACCCTCTCTACAATGCAGCAAAACATCTTTAAAATCAGCATCAAGAGCATATTGTTCTTTAATTGATTCAAGCCCAAAAACGCGACAATCAAGGTGTGACAACATAGTGTATCGTCTAGACAAAGCATCGGCAATCACATTATCCTTCCCTTTTTTATGCTTGATAATATAAGGAAAAGACTCAATAAACTCAACCCACTTAGCATGTCTACGGTTCAAATTACTTTGAGAACGAATATACTTAAGCGATTCATGATCAGAATGAATAACGAATTCCTTAGGCCATAAATAATGACGCCATGTTTGCAAAGAACGTACAAGAGCATATAATTCTTTATCATACGTAGAATAATTCAGAACAGGGCCAGTTATCTTTTCACTAAAATAAGCAATAGGTTTGCCATTTTGCATCAAAACTCCACCAATGCCAATACCACTAGCATCACACTCAAGTTCAAAAGTCTTACCGAAATCTGGTAGTTGCAGCAGCGGTGCATGTGTAAGCTTGTCCTTCAAAGAGCTAAAGGACTCGTCGTGTGCTTTGCTCCATTGAAACACAACACCCTTCTTTGTCAACTCATGCAACGGTGCAGCGATAGTGCTGAAATCTTTGACAAAGCAGCGATAGAAACCTGCAAGACCAAGAAAACTTCGAACCTGTGTGATGGTTTGGGGCTGCGGCCAGCTAGCAATAGCGTCAATTTTCTTATCATCCGCCTCTATACCCTGTGGAGTAACAACATAGCCAAGAAAAGAAACTCGATCGGTGCAAAAGGTGCACTTCTCAAGGTTAGCAAATAAACGTGCATTTCTTAAAGCAGTAAAAACAGCACGTAAATGATCCATATGTTTATCTAAAGACTTGCTGTAAATCAAGATATCATCAAAGTAAACCACCACAAAACGCCCAATAAAAGCCCTCAAAACCTCATTCATTAAGCGCATGAAAGTACTAGGTGCATTAGTTAACCCAAAAGGCATTACTAACCACTCATACAATCCGAATTTAGTTTTAAAAGCTGTTTTCCATTCATCTCTAAGTTTCATTCTAATTTGGTGGTAACCACTACGCAAGTCAATTTTAGTGAAAATTAGAGAACCGCATAACTCATCAAGAATGTCGTCTAGCCTAGGAATAGGATGACGATAGCGAATAGTAATATTGTTAATGGCTCTACAATCAACACACATGCGCCAGCTACCATCTTTCTTAGGAACCAAAAGTACAGGAACAGCACAAGGACTAAGGCTTTCTCGTACATACCCGCGGTCCAAAAGGTCTTGGACTTGTCGCTGAATTTCCTTTGTCTCCTCGAGGTTGGTCCTATAAGCAGCACGGTTTGGCAAGGTAGCTCCCGGAATCAAATCAATTTGATGTTCTATTCCTCTCAAAGGTGGTAATCCAGGAGGAATCTCAGCTGGAAAAATATCCTCATACTCCTGCAAAAGGTCAGTGATAGCAGAAGGCAAAGAGCTAGCAATATCATCAAAGGAATACAAGGCTTGTTTGCATATCAAAGCATAAAAAATATCATCATTAGAAATTTCAGCAAGGTCTGATTTTGTAGCAAGCATAACACGGCCTTTCAAATTAATCCCATCGCCCTTAGAAATAGGTGCAGACTTATCCTTTATAGGTGGGAAAACTGAATTAGCAACTTGCTGATTTTCAGATTTAGAATTATTCAAAGAAGCAGCGCGTTCTCTATCAGCTTGTACAATTTCAGCAGGGGTCAAAGGTACTAAAGTAATTTTCTGTCCTTTATGCATAAAAATGTATTTATTACTTCTACCATGGTGTGTAGCATCATTATCATGTTCCCAAGGACGACCTAATAAAAGTGAACAAGCTTGCATAGGAACCACATCACAATCAGCATAATCCGAATAAACACCAATGGAAAAAGGAACTCTACAAGTTTGTGTTACCTTAGCTTTTCCTGAGTCATTTAACCATTGAATGTGGTATGGATGAGAATGTGGTCGTGTGGCCAAACCAAGCTTCTCAACCAGATCTGAACTCACCAAGTTGTTGCAGCTTCCTCCATCAATGATCACACGTGCTAGTCGATTCTTGATGACGAAGAAAATCTGGAACAAGTTGTGGCGTTGTATCTTTTCAGAAGTCTGAATTTGCGTGCTAAGTACACGCTGCACAATGATGTTCATGTAACCCGAAGTGTCTTCTCCACCAAGTACATGGCCCTCGTTGGTGTCGTCGGCGACTTCGTCTTCATCATCATCTTTTATGTCGGAGGTGCTGATGTATCCTCCATCTTCAGTGGCCACGTATGCCCGCTGACTTGGACAATCCTTCTGCACATGGCCCAGTCCATGGCAGCGGTGGCACTGAATGTTGGAAGTGCGTCCCGTCGAGGCGACCGATGAAGCACTTTGAGCAGGACCCTGCACAGAATTTTTACCTGAATTTGCAGGGCGTGTAGGAGGTGCGTGTGGGGCTGCCATAACACCACTCGCGGACGCGAGAGGCCGTTTGCTTGCTGGTGGAGATGGCCGGGAAGAAAACCCCGAAGACGGCGTCGACCGTGGGGTGTAAGAAGGCCTGCTTGTACTGCTGCTCCTCTGTTGCTTCTCCCGTCCCTGCAATTCTTTCTCTGCAAGCATAGCAAACTGGAACAACTGGTTGATGGTGTTAAACTCCTTATAATCAACAATGTCCTGTATTTCATGTCTCAAACCAGAGTAAAAACGAACAATAGAGCTCTCATTATCCTCTACTATCATGTGGCGTTGTAAACCCTTTTGAAGCTCACCATAATAGTCCTGCACAGATTTTTCCCCTTGTTCTAAGCGCTGAAGTTTTTTTGCGTAAATCTCTATGATAAGAAGGAGGGACAAAACGATCACGCATAGCTTCCTTAAGTTGAGTCCAAGTTACAGGAATATCATCAGCAGTTAGAGAATTCCACCAAATGATAGCAAAATCTTTAAATTCACTAGTGGCTTGTCTAACTCTATGCTGCTCAGGAACTAGGTGCCCACTAAATTTTTGCTCTACTGTCATCTCCCAATCAAGGTAACCCTCCGCATCATATTGCCCCGAAAAAGGTGGAATAGTAAACTTAATCTTAGCATAAGGATCATCGGGGGCTCGATTATTGTTACCTTGTTGTCGATGTTGGCCACCCATACCTTGGGTGTTCTGTTGTAGACGCCGGTGAAGCCTTTGTGCTCGTATAGCTGCGTCATCGACGTCGACAGTGGCATCATTCACCATGTCATCTTTTCTGTTTCCACCGGCGTTGCTACCGGCCTCATCTTCGTGGATCTTCACACGGTTCTCCACCTCGGTCAGCTTGCCAGTCAACGTTGTCGCCACTTCTGCGAGAGTATTAACCGTGTCTGTCATCTTGGACAACCGCTTATCCATCCGCTCAATCTGGTTGCCGAGATTGAGTTTGTTGATGCCGTCGGTAACGGCTTTGTTAACAGCTTCTGTCATCTCCTCTCGTGCCCTGTCAAGAACAGACTGAAGCTGCCCTTGACTAACACACTCGTGGAAATCTTTAGGGGTGCCAACGTCTGCATCGTCTCCTGCCATAGCAAATACCAAAACAGGAACAAACAGTGAAGGTTATCCCTAATAAACACTACTACTATGGTGGACAATGGTGACTCTCACAAAAGCAAAGGGAACGTCTTACCAAGTTCTTACAAGGGTCTTACCAAGCAAGGCAAAGGATACCTAGAAGGCGTGTACCACGATTGCAAGGGTCAAAACCTGTGCTGTCCAGAAGTAGTATGTGGAGCTAGGAGGGCCAAATATGTGAGTGGAACACAAGTCAAAAACAGATAGTAATGCTGAATAAATGTCCAAAGCTACTTGTCCTTAGTTGCTGGTCTACACGTATCCTAGAACAGTAGTGCAGGCAAAGCAAGGATGACAGGCACAAAGGAAAACAAAGCAAAAGGTAGCTAGCAAGGAAGAAACAGCAACTAGACACAAAAAACAGGCAAAACCCTGTTTTGTCTTTTAGCACTAGTAGAAATCACAAATTTTTCTATTTTGATATTATTTTTTTGATATTTTTCTTCCACTCAGAGGCAACAAAATAGGAACCACGCAAAGTTTCAGGTCAAACAAAGAAGGAATGTGACCTACAGATTTTCTGTAAGATGCAGCGGCGACGGGTTCCAAACTTTTTTCCTCGGATCAGTGGGCTTAACTATTTTTTTTGATTTTTTCGAGATTTTTCCTGCCCGGTGAAGCGGGGACGAGCAGATACGAAATTTTTTTCTACCCAATTTCAAAAGAAAATTTGCCTAATTTCGAGTCCGTATGCGAAAATTATGGCTGTTTGAAGGAAGGGACTCGGAATTAGGGTTTCGGTGGACGGAATTGCAATCGGGTAGGATTTTTTTTAGTTTTTTTTTTTTTGACGATTAATATATGCAACGGAAACGAAGGTCTTGGTCGTGGGGTGTTGAGTTCTAGATGAAAAGGGTGGGAGTGTAGGGTGGGACTATGGTGGATGCAACGGAGGTGACAAAACTCCCGAGACAGAGTAAACTTGAGGGAATTCGGCTAGGGTTGCGAGGGGCACAAAACTGTCGACAAGAACACGAACTAAACCAGCAACAAAACAATCACTAGAACACAAACTCAACACTACGGACCCTGAAATTGAAACATGCAAAGGCTAAACACGGCTTGGACAGGATGAACCCTAAAACTAAAATTTTTTTGGCTTTTTCGTGGATGATAGGATAATAAAGAAACAAACTAAACTAAAGGTAGGGCGAACTTGACGGTGCACCTGAAGCTCTGATTACCACTTGATGTCGACTAGGGTCCCGATCTTCCGAAAGGTTCAGATAACTCTTGATTTGGCGAAGATGTGACACACGTCGATCCGGCTCCTGAACAACACGTTCGAACCCCGCAATCGCAGCACCACGTCCTCTATGGTTATCAACCGGCGTTGCACGGTTGACCTCGCCTGAAGGCTAATCCCTGCCTGCGAATCAAGAACACAAGCAAGAACAAGAAAGAACGCAACCAAATTTGCTGATGTATGATTAAACTCACATGTTGGGGTCTCACAAACCGATGAACGGTGAAACTGTCTAAGCAGAATAATCTAAGCAAAACCCAACCCTAACATGGGTGGCGGCTGCCGCTAATAAAGACTTGGGGACGTGCAAGAACCCCTTGGACGCTCCCCTAATGGGCTCACACGAGATACACGGCACAAAGGCCAAAAACGGTGACGCAACACCAAAAAACAGATTCTGGATGTTCCAATGTTTCGATGATTCCCGGCGACTCCGGATGAAATTTGACGTGGGACCGGTTCCACTGGAGAGCTTATGAAATTATCTTTCCATCCATATGTAGAACGTCCAAATCCGACTTCGTATGCGATCTGGACGTCTATTTTAATTCAGACTGTTCCTGGACTCCGAAACAGACTCGAAGTCGATTTGGTTTGGGCCTCCACAATGCCTTGCGCCTCTTGCTGGACCTCCACGCCGCCAAGCCCTAGTCCATTCATATTATGGTCCTCTCCTTGATTACTAATCATAATAAAATCATTAGGTAGCAAACTATTCTCAAAATTATGAAAGGAAAGACTTAGGAACGAGCTCACCTCTAAATTTAATTGTCGGGCGCGAGCTCTAGTGATTGGTCCTTGAATGTTCAGCGGAGGAGTGTCATTTGTATCCAAAGGAGTGATGTCCTCATCAGATATGGTCACACTTGATGGCCGTGTTAAATCCTGACCTATACCACAACAAAGAATGGTATGCTTTCACCCAGGTCTCAAACTCAGGATCAGCAGCATACACCTTGCCAAACTGATAATCATGTGTCTGCTTGTTGTAACTTCTCGCTGCTTCCCGAGTCAGCCATAAACTTCTCGTCTACGATTCTTCCTCACATTCAACCACATATGGTCGAAGCACTCCCTCTTCTCAACATGTGGAAACACATCCCGCACTGCATTTTCTAGCCCTTTACAGGCATTCGTGTGTATAGCCAAAGGTGTCACTGCCCCAATGCATCTTTTCACCTGCATCATGAACCATTTCCATGATGCATCTGATTCTGACTGAAACATGCCAATAGCAACAGGAAACATCCAGTTATGTCCATCTAGAGCATTGCATGCTGCCAATTGAGCAGGCCACTTTCCAGTCAAAAAAGATGAGTCTATGATCAAATATGGCCTACACCCTGCTTTGAAGCCATCGATGTAAGGCTTCAAAGTCATAAAAAATTGGAGAAATAGACCTTACCATCAGGTGTAACCTCTGTATCTATCTCCACCACACTGCCAGGCTACCTCTTCTCCACCTCTGCCTTGAAACTATACAACAGCCTGAAGGTATTTGTCCAGTCACCATATAATTCTTTGATTGCCCTCTGTTTTGCCTTCCACACTGTTGTATAATTCAACTTAATAGGGTACTGCTTTTCCAGGTCTACTCTCGGTTTCTTTACACTAGTGTTTGGGGCTGTGGCTAAGATAGGAATGATCTTTTGTGCAACCCGGGCCTGTGATGTCATCTTTGATACAACCTGTGAACTGGTAATGCAAGTATGTTCATGTGGCATTTGATTAACCCTCATGGTACTTCCATCGGGTTGTCTTCTAGCACTAATATACCACTTGCAAGGCTTGCCACCCCCATCAAAGCCTTTGCACTTTGCATAAAACTTGTTTCTATCTGTCCACAAAGTCTTGGCATCAAACTCCCTCCTCACTGCATAGGTCTTGAAACACATCCTAAACTCTTTCTTGCTAGGAAAACATTTTCCTACTTCAGTTACAGTGGTTCTCACTGTCATATATATTGATGAACTCATCATCATTGTAATCACCTACCTCATCAGCAGCTTCGTTCATCAACTCCGGATCCACATCTTCGGAACCAACAGCCGCATTAGCCCCATCCCTCTCCCGCTCATTCTCCTCATTGTCTCTATCGTCTACTAGAATTCCTAAAATTTTGGCCATCTCCGTGTCAACCATTGGCGCAATGACAAGATCAGTAGGCTCTTCTAGTTCTACTGAATTCCAGTCCACAACCATCAAATTTGGAGCACCATCACATCCCTCTTGTACATCATCAGCTAACACTGCCACTTCGGTTAAAATGGGTTCTATCTGTCTACTTGCACCCCAATCATCATCTGCAATCTGCATAGCCAACTTTGACGGCACATAACCAACAAAAGAATCTGATTTCAGATCCACCAGCTCGGCGAGAAATGTAACACGTTTGCTTCTCCAGCCGTCTTGCCGATCGATTTCATCGACAAGCGCTTCGCCATCCTCCATTCTCACATACTCGCCCTTCCAATCATCGAAGTATATCAATGCCACTTCTTGCTCCGGACCCCAAGGAGTACTCTCGCCTAATTTCTCTACCAAATTCCTCACCGCGTCCGCTTGTTGGTTCACAAGGTCATGCGGGTCAAGCTCTGCACAATCAACCTCCCAACTAACCAATTGCCATGCTCTATGTTCCTCGAGGCTACCATCAGCTAGCTTCGCGACGGATAGAAAGGGGAATTTTACGGACAATTTGAAGCTACGCCCCCTATTTCAACAATGGTGCAGGATGTCACAAATTGGGGCGACCGAGCTCTAATCGAAAGCAAAAACAACACGAGGTGTAGAGGATTACCTCGAATTCGACTCTCCCTGCCCCATCGGTTTCGGTGCCATCTGTTTTAGACCGGATCGACAGTGCCGAGAGGGGTGCGTGCTGCCGGATCCCGTGTCGGAGAGGGGGGCACGCTGCCGGAGACGGATTGGGACGCCGCTCAAACGGCGCGCCGTAGGAGGACTTCGGTCGGTTCGGCAGAATGACTCGCGCCGCTAGACGGAGCCGCCGCCGGACAGGGATGTGCGCCGCCGCTCCGAGGTCACGCTGCCGGATATGGATTCCCGGCAAAAAAAAAATGGCGCGAAAAACGGTCGGTCCATCGGACACATTCGCACGCGAGGCCGTCAACGCTGGGTCCCACAGCCGCTAACAAACAAATCATTACAGTGTCAAGGTCGGGAGTGGGTTCTGGCTATTTTAGATCACAAAGACGTCGCATGTGAGCTATTCCATCCAACGATGTCGTATCCCGGATAATACAGGTGAAAGGCGTCGCACGGGAGCTATTGTCCCCAGTTTCTGCCTGGTCAAAGTCGTTACATTCCAGTGACTTGGACTGTAGATCAAACGCATAATTTCATCCCCGTGATTATTTTAATCATTGTGGCTTTCCTTCTGTTAACCTTTTAGGTTACATAAACATAAGTTGGGCCAAACAGTATCGCCAACCGAAGAAAACAAGGATCTGGACTTCAGCAAATTATCCGATTCAGTCTTTGGTGGACGATCAACTTCTCGATGCCTCATAAACCAAAGACACCGGCAGATCTGGCGGAATTAGTCCTTTGCTCGTAGGATCTTATCTATAAACAAAGATTTTACATACTAAAGCAGTACTTTTGTGTATATAACAAATACTCTAGTACTTATGTTACTACAAATTCTTGACGGAAAAACGCTCGCGTTGACGCCTAACCCGCTGGAGAACGCACGCTGGCCTAGGAGATCTGCTTAACTCCAAAGAGGACCAAATCTTGGAACGCGGTGATGGATTCCTGAAGCGTGCCAGTTGGTTTTACCAAACCAACAAAGATAAATAGAGCGTGTAAAATTCCTGGGTTATCGACGTTACTCAGTACATCGACATCTAACGAAGGCCATGTTCGGCTGGCCTTCAAGCCAGCTTATACCGGCTGATTCTCCATCTCCATATGCAGCATAAGCTACAGTATAAGCTGGCTTGTAAGCCAGCCGAACAGGCCCTAAAATTAAACAGGACATAAGCTAAGCATCTAGATGTCTTGGTACATTAGTCCTGATTTCTAACGTTGCTGATAGTTTTAAAATAGGCTTTATCATACAAATCGGCATTTGAATATGTATAAATCGGCAATAACTGATAACTAGAAGTAACTCTGTCGATTTATGATTAACTTAATCTAATTCGTGAAATCAAAGGAGTAAAGCATGCAAGCCATATGAGATCTCTGAATTATCAAGATAATATTGGTTTAAATCTAATCTTAACTGATAAATTTGACAATCCAGAGTTCATGTAAGATAGATCTAAATGTGATAAGCAATCGGCTAAACACCCCGATTGAATGGTTAAACCGCTAACGTAAATCATAGTTTATATTCTACCGGTTATTCTTTACCTAGGACAAGTCAACTAAGCAAAGACAAAGCAACATATGACAAGTCAACTATATTGCACTGATCGATAGGTACAAACTATGATCGGCGAGAGCAATTCCGGATATATTACTAATTCAATCTAAACCCTAGCACTCACTCTATCGTAGGACAAGTCAACTCCAACAGAGCCTAGGACACGTCAATTGTACTATTACTAATGCTAGAGAACATATTGAATCGGCAATATATCTTAACCATGACTCAACTGAATCGAACGGTATAGGACACGTCAACTACCCCAAGTCGCCGATGTTCGTAACTAAAGAATCTGATTGACCAAAACTACCGGATAACTAGCAGTTACATCGATTCTAGCACGGACAAGTCGACATGAAAGATTCGAGTGCACTTACCTGATAAAATCCTTGCCGATGCCGAGCCCCGAGAGCTCGAGCAGTTGATGAAAAAATCCGTCGAGTTGATTGTGTTATTTTTTATAATAACTCTAGTCTACTATTTATATCCTAGTCATAGCCGACCTAGATATTCTTTTCTTATTTTGCATGACTTCCCCGACTATGGACACACACTACGACTCAAACTCGTCCCACCTAGATATTATGTTCTTATTTTGCATGACTTTACCAACTATGGACACACACTACGACTCAAACTCGTCCCACGTGTCCTTCTTGTTGCCCGACGCTCTTTCTTTCTTCTTTTTGTCTTCGGGCGCCCTTTTAGTATCTCTCGCACGTGTTTTGGATAGCTCCCTAGCCACGCATAGAAAACGAGCCTTGGTTAACCAATAATTATCATTTTGTTTTCATCCCTAGCCACGCATCGCTACCCTCCTGTCTCTAGGCCAATCCGCAGACGCAAGCTAGCGGATCGGCCGGATGTACGCATCCGGGATAGAGTACTCGCTTAGTCCCAAAATATAAATTTTGGTTGACTTTTTATCATAATGTTTGACTATATGTCTTATTCAAAACATTTATGAAAATATACAAATAATTAAATCATATTTAAAGTATAAGAATTGATAAAACATGTCATAAAAAATAAATAATATTGTCATATTTTTTCAATAAGACGAATAATGATATTTATTAGTAGTTGGGATCTACTTATATATAAAAAACGCAACCCACTAACACCTCTTAATGGCTATTTCTCTCAATCCACAGTGCGCCACATCATCATAATTTATTCCAACCATTTAGATAAAGATTAATTTTAGAGATTAACACACTTATTTCAAGATTATAATTTTAAAATTAATATTTTTTAATCCCACTACAATGGAGAGTTGATATCTTTTAGTCCCGCTGCAACGCGCGGGTTATCAACCAGTTTCTATGATGTGTACGTATAATGTATAGTCATGGATTGATACAGAAGTACATAGTTTATGTACGGTATTTGTTTTGATAAAAACAACACCGTATTTTGTAGAATAGCGAACGTTATGTACCAGATGGATGGGCAGAAGAAGCACGTCCGGAGCCAAGCCAATGCGATCAAGAAGATTAAAAGGACTTCTTTTTCGGAATCTGAGAAGATTAAAAGGTCTAAATTACCCCAGATATTGGTCATGCTGCAATTGCCATTGGCTAGCCTATCCATCCATCGGCATCTAACCGCAAATGCAATTTATAGTATGGTATCGGAATATCGGATGGCCATATATACACGAGTGGTGATCAGAAAATATGGGGCACAAATGCCACACCGAAGACAAGAGATGTCAGATGTTCATGCCACAACACGTCTTAGTCATCCATCAATAATTACTGCACATCACCATGTACGTGTTCGTTGTTCTTACAAAATATAACAGTAACATCATGGGTATAGTGCATCGGTTGGGTGGGGATCATCGATTCCAAAATATGAGGCTTGCGTAGCGCCGCACAGATGCGTGACGTGAACACATTATCTTCGTACCTTGGCGGCACACGAAACCAGGGCAGCAGGCAGCGTCGCCAAGCGGACGAGGCTGCGGTCCACGCGTCATGCGTTGCCGCAAACGTCCTATGTGTTGAGTTATCGTAGATTATAGGCACGTAACTCATAACAGAGAATGAAATAATAAAACTGAAAGAATAGAGGAGACAAAATTATTTATTGCTATGTATTCTCGGAATTATAAAGAAAGTGTCTTCTCAACTATTTATAAGGATGGAACCGTATTGTGTGTTGGTCTAAGTTCAACTAGAAGTCTACATAGATCAGGAGTCCTTCTTCCAAAAGGTGAATCTGAACCAGTAAGCGTTTTATAACACTATGCATGTCCTACCATTGCTGTCTCGGGAGCCGCACATCTAGCGGAGGCCACATCGGCAACACGAGAGATATGCATGCGGCTAGTGACGTGACGGCGACCCATCATCCGAGCCTTTGTTTCCCCTGGTTGGTCGGGGCGGAGTGTAAGAGATAGAGTTGCTGCTAGTACTAGAACACACTTGGAGATACGCTTTTCTAAAAAGTCAGCGACAAACTTTTCATGTATGTGCTCTCGTACAAATCTCGATTTGCTCGCAAACCGACATACGTAAACCAGAAAATGTGTATCTTGTCGATCAACCAGCTGGTGCATGCCATCTATTCTCTCCATTAAAAAATATAAATGTTTGTTGAATTTTGGATATCACATTTGATCATTCATCTTATGTGTAATATTTATAAAAATATTATTTATTTTATTACAATTTGTTTTATTAGTAGATATATTTTAAGACAGTTATTTATTTTTATATTTTCATAATTTTTTATGAGATAAATAGTTAAACATGAAATTTGTAAATCTTATATTTCTAGACAGAGGTAGTACAGCCTTCTAGGTACATGTGTCTTGATCGCGGCCATTTACTCATGGTCGTTGGATAGTCCATTCATCCATCGCGTCCAAAAGCGTTGGACCATATGTATAGGGACATGCACGTTGCATGGTCGCTTCTACTAAGAGTGAGAGAGATGCATATGCCTACCATACTAAAATTCTAAAAGTTTGTTCGACGCAGATACATGTCACATGCATGTTCATCGGTCTTCGCCTATATATGTGTAGCTGCCGAGTTGCTACCACATGATGGTACATGATCGTTTATTGGTCTCAAGAGATACACACCACACGTCTTCGTTGATCTTTATTTGGACAAAGTCCATTTTACTCCCTAAGCATAAACAAAAAGTCTACTTATGATGATTTTCTAAGACCATTCTTATGGGACCTTTCATTTGATGATTCAGACAAATAGTTGACATGACAAGAAAATAAATATGAAAGAGAAGGGAAACCTTCCATCCTAGTGAAAGACTATGTGCTTTATTTTCAAGTTAACACTATAACAAAAACTTACTATAGCCACGGGAGAAAAAATACAATAGAGATGGTTAAAAAATGGATTGTGGCTGGCTACAAATAGGTCTCTATTTGTAGCCACGGTCCGTCTTCACACTCGCAGCCCACCAGTAGACCAGACCTATAAAAAATGGGAAACCCTAAGCTCCTCTCCTCACTCTCCTCCTCCTCCTCAGTTGCCTCTCCGTCCCCACCCACACTCAATCCTGTAACCCACGCACGCTTCCTTCCTCTAGCAGCCCTCTCGCGGTGCGGTCCCCTCTCTCCCCGGTGTGTTCTTTCCCGGTCGGCGCCCTCTATCCCCAGTGCCCTCTCTCTCTGGCCTCCCCTCTCCTCCCCCTCCTCTCGCCCCTCACCTCCTAAGGCAAGGAGCAGTGGCGGCTGCCATCGGGGCGGCGGGATACGCAAAGGGTAGCGGCCATCGGTGTGGTAGGATCCGTGGAGGGGCGAAAGCCATCGGGGCGGCGGGATCTGCGGAGGGGCGGTGGCCATCGAGGCTGCGGGTTCTACGGAGGGGTGGCCTTCCTAGACAACAGGCGCGAGTGGCGACGGGCCGATCCGGTCCCTAGGTGGTCGGAAGAGGGAGGATCTAGTGGTCGGTGGCGGCCGGATCTCGCCCGCTAGGCGTGACGGCATCTCAAGAGGCGGCGGGCGGCAAGCGGCGAGAGGTGGCGCGCCGCGATTCCGTCGGATGGCGGTCGGGCTCGAGCCGGGCGAGGCGGCTGGGCCAGGCACGCGCATATCCGAACGGATGGGTGGGCGAGCGGGTCATGTAGGCCCGCTCGGGCTTTTTTGTTATTTAATTTAGACTGTAGCTGTGAATGACGTTGAACCCCGTATACCCGCGGCTACAATGTACTACTTTTAGCTACGGAAACTTAGCCGTGGTTGGCCTCACCCGCGTCTACGGTGAGTTTTTCACCGTGGCTATAGTGGCTTTTTGTTCTAGTCTAATGAAAGATAAATGAAAGTGCATTGAGAGTCTTTTCTTTCATCCTCAACACCTCATACAAAGTGCCACCGCCTAATAATAATCTAATGTTCTGTTATGTCTATGAAACTGTGAAAGTAAAGTGTGCACACTGAGACATGTAGTTTCATTTCATAGAATAAGATTAGAAAACTAACGTGTCACACTTGAAAACTGTGGATGAATGAATACACTGAGAATGACCTAAACAAGTTTGTTCTTCAATATTTATTGTCTCCCTAAATTCTTGGTACTACTGAAATGGATAATGTCAAGGCGGTTTTGAGATAAGGAAGAGCACACCCTCACATAGAGCAGCTAGTTCGCCACCACATCAGAAGTTAGGATAAGGAGGAACGTCGATCGTCACGAAGGCAATGGTTTCTTTTCCTTTATTAGTTTTTGGTCAACCAGCTAGAACAATGTGGTTGGTAATGTGTACTAAAAGTGGAACTGTACAGACAACTAGGAGACTACTATGGTTTTTAGTTAGTACTACCTCTGTCCTATTAAAAGTGTCATTCTCGCTTTCTAAGAAGTCACATATTTTCAACTTTGACTAAAAATATATAAAAAATTATAAATATTTATTGAATATAATTAGTATCATTAGATAGATAATTGAATCTACTTTCATAATCAACTTATTTAGAGATATAAATATTACTAATATTTTCTATAAATCTAGTCAAAGTTTAAAAAGTTTGATCTAGACTGAAACCATAGCGACACTTTCAATGGGACGGAGGGAATAATACATTAAGAAAAACTGTAAAGTGATACACTACAAAGTGTCGAACCTTTTTTTTCGTTGTCTAAAAAAAGGATGCGTGGATACATACAAATGGTCAAAGTGTGCGGGCCTACATGTGTCTTGCCGTTTCCGTTCACGTCTGCCTTTCCCATCCTGCTCTTATTCTTGGATGGATATTGATCCCAGTATGCAGCTACTCACAGCCGGACAGACACCTGGCCAATGCCACATCGACGACTAGTGCGCATTTCGACGGGTGCCATTATTAGCGTATCGTGCTTCTTGTCCGTGTGGCTATACATTTCCTCAACAAGCCAACGACAAACTTTTCCTCCGCGTGCTCTCACTCAAATAAATCTCGATTTACTCATGAACTAATCGACATAAACCAGAAGGTGTGTATCTCTTGTCATTCAACTGCTTGATGTGAACGACATCTAAAAGTTTTTTGGTCGCAGATACCTGTCACATGCATGTTCATCGGTCTTTTCGGGTACACACTTACATCAGCAGTGCAGTGCAGTGCATGCCTTGTGTATGGGCAGGCATGTGCAGCTGCCGAGTCGTTTTCCAGTCTCATGAGACACACGCACCACGTCTTGGTCGATCTTGATGGACAAAATCCATTTTACTCCCGAAGCATAAACAGAAAGTGTAGATAAGCGCCTAAATCTGGTATTTGGTTCACAAGCTTAACCTCTCGTGGTTGCTAAACCAGTTGGCTGTTCACCTTTCATTGTCTCCCTGAATCTGGTACTGCTCAAGTGGATAACTGCCAACGTGGTTTTGAGACAAGGAAAGAGCACGCCTTCACAGGGAGCAGGCGAGCAGCTAGCTAGTTAAGATTGGGAGGAACGACGATCATCATGAAGACAATGGCCTCTCCTCCTGTATCAGTTTCTGGTCAACTAGAACAATATGGTTGGCAATTTGTATTGAAAGTAGGACTGTACAAAGACTAGGCCAGTCTCAGTGAGGGTTCTATGGGCAATAAATAGAGTGTCATGTAGATATTTTTTGTGATGTGGCAGTGTATTAATGAGAAGAGAGGTGAAATGAGTTTCATGAAGATGAAACTCTGCATACACAGTTACCTAGACAAGTTGTGTCTTGCATGTAATCTAGAAAAAAACAATAGATGAAACTATACGTTGAGAGGGGTGTTTCATCCTAGTTTCAAATATTTTTAGATGATGTGTCATTCTAGATAACTGTGTCTATAAAACTTCCATTGAGACTATAATGGATGGGTGTGTTCGTTTCCTAGGGTCTAAATTTTAGAGCTGTCACATTAAAAAGAATTTTATTATTTAGGAGTATTAAATAAAAGTTTAATTATAAAATAAATTACAGGCCCCTAGACTAATTTACGAGACGAATCTAATGAGGTTAATTAAGTCATGATTAGAAGACGGTTACTGTAGCATCACTTTAGCAAAACCTAAATTAATTAAGCTCATTAGATTCATCTCGAAAATTAGCACCAATCTGTCAATAGGGTTTTGTCATTAAATTGATCGAAATATTCGTAAATAGTAAGATTTTTTTTTATATGACAGTGCTAAATTTTAGAGGGCAGGAAACGAACAGGTCATATAATGGAAAAAGAGTAACCTCAGTCTCAGTGGGGGTTTTATGGGCAATAAATAGAGTGACATATAGACATTTTTGGTGATGTGGCAGTGTATTAATGAGAAGAGAGGTGAAATGAGTTTCATGAAGATGAAACTCTGCATACACAGTTATCTAGACAAGTTGTGTCTTGCATGTAATCTAGAAAAAAACAATAGATGAAACTATACATTGAGAGAGAGCTGCTTCATCCTAGTTTCAAATATTTTTAGATGACGTGTCACTCTAGGTAATCGTGTCCATGAAACTTCCATTTAAATTATAATGGAAAAGGAGTAACGTGTCAAACCTTTTTTTTTTCATGGTCTAAAAACAGGATTCGTGGACACATAGAAATGGTAAAAATGCGGGCCATATACATATGCCATGGACCGTAACCCCAGTTGGCAGATTGATTATCCCTCGGTCCTGTCACACGTTTGACACGACAAGCTCGTTCCCACCCCCTCATATTCTTGGACGGATATATATTGAGCCCAGCAGCTACTCACAGCCGGACATCTGGCGAATGCCACGTCGGCGACTGGTGCGCATATATGCATCTCGGCCATTGATCATAGATGCGATATGGATGGCGACTGGTCCGTTAGATGTAACCTGTTCCAGGTAGCAGCTATACACACTGCAGAGTGACGTGTCACGTGGTTGCTGGGGACGCAACATGCAGCCTTTTTGAGTTAACGTGAGTACGCGACGAGCCATCATCTAATCTCTGAGCGTACAAGACAAGCTAGGTGGATAATCATGCGTGGAGGAAATAAAATTGCAAGCCGTGTTGAGATTATATTCCTCTCTTTCGAGACACGGACACGTGAGTAATAATACAACAGGAAAAAACGGTATGAGAGTAGCTTTCAAATTAAGCGACTTTGTACCTTGGCTGGACAGATGCTCCATACTTGACTCGCTCGCTGCACAGAAGACAGCGAGTCACTGCACGCACGCTTTCTCTCTACAATATGCTGGATAGATTCCTGAAAACGATCGAGGGACGGATTCCAATCAACAAACGCTGCTGGTGCCATACCAGTAGAGTGTCGTGCTGCCTGCCCTCGGTCGCCCTGTGGCTATGTATACAATTAATCTTCCGACAAGCCAGCGGCTAACCACGAGGATATGATGTCGATCAACCGGTTGTTGATGCTTGACATGGATCGGTTCTGCAAAGACTTGCTTTGTAGCAACGGCGCCCGCGTACATCGCCACACGTTTCGTTGGTACATGTCACCACATGTGTGTGTTCATCCATGTGTACCTATTTCGTGCCAAAACAAAATCAAGGGCTGGCTGTGTGCCTGTGTCCCCATGGACGGATTTCAGTGTTGAGGCAGCAGCTGACGCACGTGATGACATGTTTGGTTCCTTCACGGCACTCCGACGGCTCAACTAGCAGGAGATGCACTTGCCGGGTACTAATAGAATTTCATAGTGAGATTCCTAGCTTAGCTACCCCTCGGGCACGCCAGGCTAGACAGAAACAAACGGAGCCTTGTTGCCACGCGTCCACACGTACGCTTTGCCGTTCCTGTCTCTGGGACCAATCCAGCTGGCGGACGCCACGTCGGCGAGATGGACACTTGCGGCTGCTGATGCGACGTCCCGTGCACGGTGGTTCATAGTCACGGCGATGTGTACGAGATTACGTACAACACACCAGGAGCTTCTAGACCCATCCATCTTAGGGACGGATATTTAGGCCCCGTTTGGATTTCAGATGCAATTCAGAAAATCCAGGTTATGAAATGGATTTTAAAATCTGAGATTTTACTCAAAATCTGTCGATGCTGTTTGGATAACAGCTACTAGTAGCTATCTGTGTCCGTGGGCCCTGGACTAGTGTACGGGATGGTCTCATTTTGCCCTTTTGCATTTTCTTTCAGCAATTTTTTTTATGTCACATCGCACAGCAAAGGGCAGGACAAGGGAGCACTGTATGGCCAATATCTGCTTTTAGCTTGTCCGTGCCGGTTACCAGGATTTTGAGAATTTGGTACTTGCGATTCCACAAGCAGCTTCAGAATTCGCTCCGTTTGGAAGCATCGTAGCTTCTAGTAGCTGGATTGTGAAAATCCGGTATCTTCCAAACGGAGCCTTATTACTTGAGCTTTCTGTTATCTGGTGCGAACTGTACTAGTATAATGTTTGGTGCGGTATATTGTATTGTTTTGAAAAGCACACTGTTATACTGTATCTCTAGATGGACACGAAGCACGTCCGGCTGGTGCCCCTGAGCTTTGAAACCAACGTGATCATGCCAATTAATGTGCCCGCATGATTTCTTCACCACAAACTAAGGTTGAGATAGAGTAGAAGCTGAGTTGTTGTGAAAATATATTTGAATCCGCACAAAGAAATTGTACTGTTGGATACTCAATGCTTGTTATAACGAGTGGCTAGTGGTTCCAACTTATGAACTCAAATGTTGTCACAGCTATCGAGAAAGGTACCATTTAAGAATGAATGTGAAAATGATTAAAACTAAAATATAATGTAAGACAAATCAATATGAAACTCTTGCTTGTAGGTCTACCCTTGTCCTTGGCTAGTCTATCTATCCATGGGCATAAAACCGGCGATGCATATTGCAAGATGTCCATATATTAGTGTGGTCCAAATATATATGGGGGCATATGCACCACCACGGCTACATGTAGCGCACATGATCGTAACACTGTTGTTCACTCCCGCTACTTTCTTTAATCTACCTTTCTTTTCTCGTCGGTAACAAGTTGCTCGGTTATGAGGTTTGGGTTTAAGGCAACGAAGCTACCATTTATTACTGCTCAGTTACAGAGTTTGAGTTTTGTGTGTCACCCTTGCAATGGACGGGCGGTCTCTTCCTAGAACAAACAACATGATCCGGTATATCTAACAGGAGATGTGCATATATGTGTACCATGCCACAACACGCTTTTGGTTATTCATCAATCATGCATCACGTGTTCATTGGCCTTATAAAATATAACTAGTCAACATACTCGCGCATTTGTGCGGCTTGTCTTGATATTTAATTATAAAAGTTAAGTTTTGTTAAAACAATATGTGAAATTATGAAAAATATATTTATTTTGTCTATTTCTTTTATAATTGTCTTAATGAATGTATTGCTATCTAATACTATTTCTACCATAACTGCTATTTAGATCTTGTGTGTAAGAGTCTACCATGCCATTCTTTTTTATTGTCTCAAAAAGAAAGAAATGATATTGCCTTTTCTAACGTGAGGATAGGAAGGAAGAGATGGTAATGGTGAGTAATTTTATAAAAATATAGGAGGTGTTTTAGTCTTGTTGTTTTAATGGTAGTGGTGGGTAATTTTTTTTAAAATATGTATAAGGTTATTTGGTCAAATATTTTTGTACAGTGATATGTAATTTTTAATTTTCTTTTTTCCTCCGACGATTAATGTGAGAATTTCTAGACCTTGAGAGCGAGAGCGGTGGCTCCGTTTGTTGGTCAATTATATATGTAACTAGTTGATAACCCCGTACGTTGCAGCGGGACTAAAAGATATTAACTTTAATTGATCTAATTGTGTTAATCTGTAACATCCATTCTTATCTAAATGGTTAAAATTAATTATAATGACGTGGCGCAACGTGAATCGAAAGAAATAGTCATTAAGACGTGCTAGTGGGTTGTATCTTTAATATATAAGTAGATAGATAGATAACATCATCTTGGATTATGTAATTCGAAATTCCAAAAGTAGAGACATGAGCGGCGCCGCACAGCTGACATATGTTTTACACAATACTAGTATTGTATTATTTAATTTGTTCATTGTTGGTCGATGGCCTTGTGTCTCCATCGCGCACGCAGACGCTGGCAAGGCAAGAAGTCTAGCACACGCCAAGCGGAGGAGCCTGCCCACGCGTCACGCGACGCCGCAAACGTCCTACGCACGCCTTTGCCTTTCCAGTCGGCAGCCGCACACCTGGCGGAGGCCGCATCGGCAACAACGAGATGATATGCTTGCAGCTCTACCGACTCGAACACGAGGTTCCAGAGCCATCCATATGCCCCTGCGTCCGTATACGTACGGACCGATATTGTTAGTACTAGTACACTACTACCTGATCACCGGATGTGTGGAGGTTCTTCAAAAGAAAAGAAAAAAAACCGGACGTGTGGAGCGCGTCAGGTGATCGACCAAGAAAACCTGCTAGTGGATACTACAAGTACGCATTCGATGTACATGTACGTATTGTTCACGGTTTTCAACGCATTGTTGCACGTATCGTACCATTAGTTGGATCGACGAAGAAAGCACGTCTGACGCCGTGTCAGGTATACGGAATTTACATGCCTACGTAGTGTAGCTTCCTACAGAGATGCCATTACATTTTTTAAAAAAAACATATGTGGACACGACAGCGAACATGTATATGGAGCTAGCACCATAAACAAATAAATGCCCATGGACAGAGAGGTAAGAAGCTTCGGACACAAAGGGTTTGAGATAAGGGTACCAATGCGTGAAGCCTATCCTTTGGAGATCCAGCTATAGATATCAGGGGTAAATATGTAGTGCAAACCACTGCTAGGTGGAAACATGTAAACTCAATTTAAAAGTTGATTTTGAAGTTTTAAAAAAATCTGAAAACTTACATGTGCATAGATGAGATGAGGATAAATATGCATACCAAATTGCAAGTCCAAATGCAAGATAATTTAATAGAAACAAAAATGACAAAATCATGATGCATGAGAGGAAAATGACAAAATAGTGAATAGTATTATAATTTTGACCTCTTGCACATGTTTTGTTATTTTTGTACTCCTACTAAACCAATATGTATTTGGACTTGGAATTTGGTATGCATATTTATCCTCATCTCATCTATGCACATGCAAGTTTTTAGATTTTTTCGAAACTCCAAAATAAACTTTTAAATTGAGTTTGCATGTTTCCACCTAGTTGGTGGTTTGCACTACATATTTCCCAGATATCAGCATCAGCGGCACAGGAAGACGAAGGATCAGATCAGGACGAACGACCATGTGTGAACAATGAATATATCTCTAATAACGATCGTGCACCGTTTTACGTGTCTGACAAAAAATAAAATTGTACTATATGTTACACATTAACATATTTTCCCTTCTCTATCTACATGTTACATAGCACTATAAACATAAACAACAATAAAAATTCTCAAGTACTAGTTGATTGAGAGATTCTATATGCTCGAGGATATGCTAGTTACATCAAAACTAATGGATCCAACAGAGGTTGGAATTTCTTTCCTGTGGTCACCTCTAACCTTGCCGTCAAAGTAGTGGTAGGATAGGAAACCTACAACAATATTAGGGTTCAAGACAACATGAGATACTCCATGCGTTCCAACATATTTGATGCTGTAGCTCTTCACTAAGGTTCATGGAAAGGGGGTCCAAATTCATGGAAGATGTTATGAACTCGGACATAGAGAAACAGAACTAAAAAATGACAAATAAATTTGGATAACGGGAGTAGAAGAGAAGGGATAATTCAATCGGAATTCAGCAGGACTCATGTATAATTGATAGAGAGGCGACGCTTTGTTGTTTAGCTAGTTGGAGGCACACAAATCAAATTCGAAGGACCTCTTTTTTTCAAAAAGGAAAAAGAAAGATGAAATACGCGCACACAGGCCACACGGCGTATGCCAACACGAGCGGCACATGCCTGGTCCGTCGATACGATGAGGTGGGCCCGTTGCCGCACCAGCCTTCTGACAGCTACTACGTTGTCCCCACGCGCCGGAACGCTCTACAAATAGGCCCCCACCCCCTCCCACTCGCCTACCTTTCCCATTCCGCTTCCCCTTTCCCGAGCAGAGCAGAGCAGAGAGCAGAGAAGCTACAAGCGCAATCGACGCCATCGCCAAGATGTGGAGCTCCGAATCCGACCGCGAGCTCGCCGCCGCCGCCGCCATGGAGGAAAACTCCTCCTCCTGCACCTCGTCCGCCACCGCCTCCCCGCCGCCGTCCCCGCCTGCGTCGACGCTCCGCAGCCGCCGGCGCCGCCGGCACCGGAAGAAGAAGTCCGGCAGCCCCGCCTCCGCTCCTCCACCGCAGGATCAGGAGGAGAAAGAGGAAGAGGCGTCGCCGGAGGCGGAGGAGGTGTGGCGCGGGGCGCAGTGGGAGGCGGCGTGG
The DNA here is from genome assembly GCA_031894775.1 of Chloris gayana. NCBI lineage: Eukaryota > Viridiplantae > Streptophyta > Magnoliopsida > Poales > Poaceae > Chloris > Chloris gayana. The sequence continues at coordinate 68,414 of JAUNZO010000106.1, read as the reverse complement.
CCGGGTCGTGCGCAGGCGAAGAAGCCCGTGGTGCTGGCGGAGGAGGACAAGGTGGGGCGGTCGCGCAGCCTGACGGACGACGACCTGGAGGAGCTCAAGGGGTGCGCCGATTTGGGCTTCGGCTTCAGCTACGACGAGATCCCCGAGCTCCGCGGCACGCTCCCCGCCCTCGAGCTCTGCTACTCCATCACCCAGCGGCTCCTCGACGACGACGCCCAGCCGGACGCCCGCCGCCGACGCGCCGGCGACGCCGCCCGTCACCAACTGGAAGATCTCCAGCCCCGGTAAGACGAAGCCGACTTGTCCACGACAACGAAATCAAAACCAAATCTTTCACACCAAGATCGGTTCTTTCTTTCCCGGACATTGAATGAATGTGACCATCCGTGCTCTGTTTCTCACGCCATCTCTTGGATTGCAGGCGACAGCCCCGACGAGGTGAAGGCGCGGCTCAAGTACTGGGCGCAGGCGGTGGCCTGCACCGTCCGCCTCTGCAGCTGAACGCCGAACGCCGGCCGGCGAGCCGGTGCCGCCGGCCAACACGGACCGTGAACGACGTCGAAGAGAGTGGGCACGGGCGATGAAGAGGGCCGCCGCGTACACCGCGGATGCTGCCGCTGTGAGCCCGTCCGTGATCATCGATCAACCGGCTGCTGGGCGTTGGGGGAAGAGACCACCTGCAAAGATCGGATCTGCTGGAGCTGCGAGGGAGTGATTTGGTTGGTGAGCACTGAGCTGATGAGCAGGCCCGGTTGCTCTGCCGTTCCAGCTGCGACCTGCCTGCCTGCCAGCGCGGCTCTCACCCGTCTCCGCAAACTAGTCTAGTCTCTACTGATCGATCCAATAATTACTACTCTTATTATGTCTCGGAATAAATGTACTACTGCAAATCGGGAGATCACAGTGAAATAAATAAACCGGCGCATCATGCTGTTTCTGTTCTCAATCATTGGCCAGCCGGCACATCTGCCCTGCTCTTTCGCTTTGTTTAACGGCGCCGCCTCCTTCCATTCAACATTGTTTAATCAAGCGTGATTTCCCCACAACACCTCGCAACTTGCATCTTTGACTGCGCCGAGACCGGCTAGTAGATTTGCAGCGAAAACAGGCGCAATCACCAGTCATCATGTGCGCTGCACCTGGCCTGCCGCCGCCAAGATTCCCAAATCACAGAGTACTCCTCCGTCCAAGAATATAAGCGATTTATTGACTTTTACACTTTTCGTTTAACCATTCGTCTTATTTAAAATATTTATATAAATGAAAAAATAAAGAATACGTGTTATCTAAGAATAAAGTAAATTGTAATAAAATAAATAAAATTTTAATAAATTTTTAAATAAAGCGAATTGGTCAAACGAGAAGTCGAAAATCAACAAATCCTAAGTATTCTCGGACGGAGGAGTAGCACCTGGGGCAGGTGGAAAAGACCAACTCCAACATGACTCTTCAGTGGTGAGTCGTCAGAGCAACATGAAGAGTTTCTTGTTTTTTTCTTCGGCGCCAAATCATGATGCGGGTAGGCACGGCAGGCGCCTTTTCGTGTGCCACGGCATCTGCTACTCCAATTAGCCCCACTCACAATGACAAATGCGCAAAAAAGAATCGGTTCGTTTTACAAGCCAACACGGCCACACATAATAAAAACCGAGAAAAGAAAAAAAATGAACAACTTTTCCGCGTCTCGTTCCAGCTCATCCGGGGGACTGTTTCGTGAACGGCCGTCGTGATGGGAAAAGAGGGGAGCCGAAAAGCAACCGAATTTAATTGGGCAATTCACCACGCAACGGTTTCGTTGTCAGCTCGTCGGTTTCCGGTGCTGCTGCTACTGGCCTGCTTCAGTTCACATGACCACAGTGCGCTTTGCCACCTGTCCTCGTCACAATCACATGACCTCGCGTGATGATCAGGCGTGCACGGGATCGTCGCATGCTAATGGCGTCCGTTTCCCTCTCCTAATCATTGTGCCAGATGATTTGCTCTGCCGACATGCTTGTTTGGTCCCTTGTGTCCACAGTAATTTCTTTCTTCTTTTGCTACTGTTTAATTTAGAAACCCCATGCGATCCAGACTTTGTGTCCAGTTGGTGCCAGCATTGTTCGTGCAAAAAAACTCCAAACTCATCGGAATCGTAAATTCCCAAGGTATGCACTACTACTAGGAGTAAGGACCAACGTCAAATGCCTGGGGATGGCTTTTACTGCTGCGTGTCAAGCAACCTCAAAAGAGATCACCATAGATTGATTAGTACGAGGGAAAGAGCAAAGAGAACCTATGAGAAATATGTGGAAGCTGAAGCATGAAGCCCCCTGTTCGTTCACAAGGCAGCAGGGACAAAGATGGAACACACCACATTGTGGCCGGGCTGCTGGGGTGCCCACATTTTCAGATCAATGATGACGTCCTTCCACTGCGGCTCCTGCCTTGTGTAGTTTTCTGTTGGATCCGACTAATCCGATGTAATCATAGCCGATTGATCAACAGATCTGCCCCGGACGTGGACGCGGCATCCACCATGTGTCATGTTTATGTTTCTTTTTTTTGTCAAGTGTGTGTATATGTTTTCTATCCTCATGCAGGAAGTGCAGCACAAATTTCCAAGCATTAGAAAATAGATATTCATGTCTATGATACTAGCATCGGGTTAGGACATACTGTATTTGCACCTGTAATGTAAAGGAGTCGTAGTAAGGTATAGTACTACAGTGAAAAAAGAAAAAAAACATTCCACATTAAACACACTTGACAAACCAGGTATTTTCTGAGCTTGATTGAGTAGCAGTTTCTCAGCCATATTGGGCATAACAGACGCTAGACTGAAATGAAATGCTTATCGACATGTGGGTCCGGACCCACATGTCGATGAGGAGTGCATTGCTGCAGAGGATCCGAACGCGTAGCTTGGGCTACCCGCTTCCCTAGGAGCTTGGTGATGTCGTTGAAAGCATTCATGCATGATTCGTGCAAGGAAGGGGATCATATTAGTCCATCAAAAAGATCCATCTCGTGATAATGCGGGCAACTTTTGTTAGTTTAAGGTACCTATATCAAATGATATTCCTTGTGTCCACTGTAATTTCTTCTGTTGTTTCTACTGTTTAATTAGGAACCCTATGCAATTGAGACTTTGGCCCTGTTTGGGGAGCGTAAGCTTCTACAGAAGCGCTGCCTGGAGAAGCACCGCCTGCTTGTCCAAAACGACGCTTTTTCCAAAAGCTTGACAAGCAAAAGCTGGCCTGTTTGGCGTTCGCTTTTGCGGCTAGGAACTCGAGCTCGATTTCGGGTGCGCCTGCGGTGCGGAAGCGCCAGGAGGGGGCCGGCGAGAGTAAACTGCACGAAGAGGGTGCGGATGGCGGCAGAAGATGTGGTTACGGATGGGCTGGTAAACACTGAACATTGACGGGATCTGGATTGGATGCACATCAGGCTTGAGGGGGTGGTGGTGCTCGTCAACAGAAGGAAATCTAGGGCGTCGGAGCATGTAGTGGTGCTCGCTAACTCACAACAGCATGCCGTTCTCGGTCGTGGCCGACAGGGAGAGGCGGCGCTCGCCAACATGGTGCCGATGTCATCGCACTTCAGGAGAACTGGAGCCGAGCAAAGCGGCGGCGGGAGGAAGGAGAAGGGGAAAACTGAGGTCGACTTGATTTATATAGCAGTGGCAAAAGCAGGTAAATACGCCTAAACATTGAGGGGAGGTACAAAACTGCTCCCGCAAAAGCTCGGGAAGCGACGGTTTGCTCGCTTTTCGCTTCTAGTTCATTTTACGCTTTTCAACAGTGTCGCGTTTTGGAAAAGCAGAACCGTTTGGCGTAGCTTGTAGCTTTTTCAGCTGGTTGGAGAAGCAGAAGCGGAAATAAGCTACCCCAAACAGGGGCTTTGTCTATTTCGTGCTAGTGTAGAGCAGGCTTTTCTCCATGTTAATTTTCTCTGTTCACGATGAATGCTGAACACCAACATTACCATGCAGAAACCTCCAAAATAATTGGAATCCCGAGACATTGTCGTGACAAAGTTCAGATGGCTAGGGATGGCTTTTACTGGTGAGTGAAAAACCTAAAGCCTCAAAAGGGAGCATCACGGATTCACAGGAGATTAGTACTGTAAGAGGTAAAGAACCCACGAAAAATATGTAGAAGCTGAAGCAAGAACACCCGTGTGTGTGTCGCCTTGGGTTGACAACAAGGCAGGGACAAAGATAGAACACATCACATTGTGGCTGGTGCCCGCATTTTCAGAGATGGGTGAGAGGGTCTGGCTCTTGCTTCGTGCAGTTTTTTGTTGGTGTAATAATACCCGATTGATGATCCACAGATCCACCTTGTGTCATTTTTTTTTTGATAAATGTATGTGTATATACTTTCTATCCTCATGTCATAACGCCGGGAAGTAGCACAAATTTCATATTAGAAAATAGACATTGGTATTTATGGTATTAGCATCAATTCTTTTTTAAAATGAAACGTACCAGAAGTCTTGCGCCAGTTGAGGATATATATACTGTATTTTCGTCCGCCTGTCATGTAAAGAAACGGTTCATAGTGAGGTCTGAGGTAAGTAGTACTGCAGTACTGAAAGACGAAAGCCACTCCCCATCAAACACACTTGACAAGGCATTTTTCAGCACCATTGAACAGCAGTTTGCCAGCTACAGGGAAAAACTGACGGCAGATTAAAACACTTAGTTTAATTGAACCTGGCAGATTCACTGAAGGGAGACACACTTAGTTTTGTGGTTTCACATGAACACTTTGCATGGCTTGACTGCTTAAGTCACCGCGCTGTCGTGCCATCTGTACCTTGGATTACCCGGTTGGTTTTATATATCATTTCCGTAGCTTGGCGATGTTCAATGCATTCATGATTCGTGCAATGGATCGGATCATATTAATCCATTAAGATCCATCGAGTAATAATGCTGGCACAACTTCTGTTAATTCAACGTACCTATCTCAAATATGCTGCTACTCTTGACAAGGTAAAAATAATCTTACATTTTCGCCAATTCTGAAATCCAGTGGACTTACTGTTTAATTAAACTATAAGGTACAGGGGAAAAAGACACTTGTCTCACCAATTGTTTATAATAATGTTGTTAAGAGCTTGTGGCCGCTGGCCAGGCGTTTCAACAGGTGATCGACCACATGATTGTCAGGATCACAGGACTAACAACGACAATAACAAATCCTGCAAACCTCCAAAAGCCATTAGTGATACAGGTGTACTGTATTGGGACTGGAGAACCCATTGATGCCTTTGTTCGTGCCAGCCAGTAGTTACCACTAGGCACGGCTGCAAAACCAATCATTTTTTGTGGTGTTTTTAGCGCATTACTCACTTACTCACTGTACCTTTTGGCATTGTGCTGGCCTGGTGCAGGGACAAAAAGGAAACACACCACATTGGGGAGCAGGCAGGTACCGTGCCCACATTCAGATTTTAGAGGCGACCAGATGCATAGATGCCTTGCCCCCTTATGTACTGTGGCTCTGGCGTTGTGTTGGATCTCATGGACCATACCCCTCGATCTGCCTCCTCCATACAGATCTAGCGGCTATGGCGGTGGCGATGTGCTATCTACTACCAAGAAATGTAGATTTGGCCTAGATTACCAAGGCATCAATCAGAACCTTGAGGTTGTTTAGAACTTTTTATGTGAATCAAACCTGGATCATTGCAACATGTATGGATTTTTATTGAATTTTATGAATATAATAAATGCACATGTTAAGGTTTTTGTGCAAAAAATAGTAGTGGTGAATGTCAGCTTTGGTAGTGAAAGAACCCATTGAGCTAGATGAACCTCTTATGTGTTACCTCCACTAAGGCATGATTCTATTATATATATTATATATCTATTTGAGCAAGAAACGGAACCCCCACATTTGCTCTGAAGGCCGAGAAATTACGACATTAATAAGAGAAAAAATACTCACCACTGCCAATTGCTCTAGTGGTCCCCTTCTCAAAAGTTGCACGAATCTTAAAGCGTTAAGGTTAATTAATTTTTGGACTATCACAAGACGGCTAAATGAGAACACGGGAAAAGATTGTGAGGTGCTCACCGGAATTGAAGTAGGCTTCGACGGAGATGGAGTGGAGCCTTTTGCCGTGCACTGAGCCGTGCATCGCCTCTAGCCTTCCTCCAGTCTTTGACTGGCGCTGCTGGGAAGTGGAAGAACATCAGAGCGCCCGTCCCCTCTATGCCGACCTCTTGCGCTGCCACCTACAGCCTTCGAGTGCCTCTGCAGAGCGAACAACAGGACGTCTGACCCCTCATATCAGTTCCAGAAAAAAATAGACTACGACACGTCAAGTTGATGCGCTCCTTCCCGGAGCGCTGCCGCCGCCTCACGAGGGGAATGAGCTCTCTGGTTTACGAACAAAAATTGGTTCAATCTGTTTTCCCCGCCACCGGGCTGTAACTGGGCAACTGGGCAAGGTAGGGTAGGGTTAGGGCCTTTTATTAATCCAAAAATTAATTAGTCTTAACGCTTTAAGATTCGTGCAATTTTTCAAAAGGGGACCACCGGAGCACTTCTCATATATAAATACTTAGACAAAATATCCTTATTACTGGTTGTTCCGTGAAGCCAAATCACGTCTAACACTGGGCAAACAAATTAGGAATTTTGCCCTCCGAAACAATGAGTCGGGCGAGTTTGTGCCATGCAAACAACTCATTAGTTAATGAGTGTAATTAAACGTCGGCATGTATTGGCACCCCTTGATCCATGATGCAACGACAACGACAGAACAGCATCACCAATCCTTCACGTCGTGACTTCTTCAGCGTGGCACCAAGCTGTGTTATGTCATGGACCACAACACTGGGAGGCACTGCTGCCAAGCGTGTCGCGACGATGGGCATATTGGAAAGGTAGACGTCTAGCGACACGCACATTGTTCCCGGCGTGGTAGCTAGCAAGGTAATTTGCAAATCCTATTGATTTCTGCCTTTCTTCTATACTTCATGTATTTCCACAAGTATTCGAAATTTTCAGTCTTGTAATATGGTCTGGAGCTACGCACCAATACCGTTCTCCTCTCCAACCATCAAGATCCAGCAAAGACACACCAAAGCGTTCTGACCCGAAGTGTATATGTGGTAGGCGATTAGCTTCTTTCTCGGTTCCTCGGCCATGATCAACTATCTAATGTGCCAGATGATTGTAAAATTCTGCACGTGATGGACTACAACACTTTATGTAACTTTATGGACTATACTTATTGTACTATAGTTGTGATTATGATTTTTTCTCATTTAGCATGCCTATTTCAGTTTTTTAATATCAATATACACTAAAAAATAATGGCAACATTCTATAAATATGTACCAAAAACATAAATTTACTCATATGCCAAGTGAATAGAAAATTTTTATATAATAATTTATACTCTAATTGTCGTGACTAATGATGCCAGTGATATAATTTTGTGCATCTTGATAAATAATCTAATTAATAATATTATTGATTGGTTTTTGTTAGTTAAATACACAAATATGGAAATCAGACCGTTAACTTGATAGCAATTTTACCACACTACGGTTTTTACCACACTACGGTAGAACCAATAAAATCAGAGGTGAAAGTGGAAATATTAGAAATAATCCTAATATTGGATTTAAATAAATGTGTAAGAAATATGGTATGATAGGTTAAAAACAAATGTAAACTCCTACATTTTCATAAATTAAAAAATATCTTATTTAAGATATTTAAACTACCGCACAAGTACGCTGGTAGGTTGACTAGTGATATATGCACAAGGACCAATAAAGTTCAAGAATGACTAAAGTACAATTTCTCCTCCGTCCACTAAGGCATGTTTTAACAACTAGAGCTCTAACACTCAACCCGTTAGAAGGTTGTAGTAGTTGTAGATTGGGTCTAAGTGGCCCATGAAGTGAAGTGGAGATGAAATTAGTCCCAAACTAGAAGTTTACGTGGATGAGAGTTAGTATATAACTCTCGTTCCAACCATAGCACCATCAGGTTAGCCCTTTTACATGAAGCAAAGCCGTAAAATGTAAGAGTGTTGCTATACATGAATACGCATGTCCACCTCTACGAAAGGGCTAGATGGTAAGCGGACATTGCAGGCGGAGCGTTACAAGAGCTTTTAGGGGAACTAGAACAATTGGCCCATACAATTGCGCACACTATTCAAGAATATTTTTTAATCTTGCATTATGGGAATTGACATCTATCGGTACTATTACAGACAACTCAATATATTTTTAAGCTAACCTATATCATGAGTTGCAAAACAAAGCTAACATAAAACATGTGTTATATGTTACTATTAGTATGCTATACATACCCTCCATCACTCAGTTATATTTGCTAAAAGATCTATTAAAGATGGTAATTCCAAATATGAACATGGTGAAATCAATATATAGTCCTTATATTATTTTTATAATTATTGTTTTTTCTATTATTTTTGTTGTTCAAAATAGTTACTATAGAAAAAAATGTATCTCAAATAGTCTCAAATATATAGGTTGCTATTCCTACTTGTTCTGGTTGTAGTAGCTTGAGCGAGCTCAACTAAAATACCTGAATACTACATCCCACTAAGCACTAAGACAAAGGAAACACTTTCATAGGCAAGTAGCTAAACCCATGTGTACCAGAACCATGCAAAGCAGATAACTTCTTCTCATTGCTTCCAATCCGAAAGTTTCGGTTAGTATGGCAAGTGAAGTGAACATCTGTAAATCCCTGCTCTATTTAGAACTTGGAGCCTGTATAATTTACATTGTATTTGTGGTATCGCAAACCAGGAACTGGTTCAAGAGCTGCTCCCGTAGCATGGTTGATGTTCCTGGGCACAAAATTCACGCTGCAAAGATGTGTGGGCATATCTCCAAGCCTGAACACTGAGAGAAAAAAGAGATAAATCTTGGAACATGTTTTAGATATCTGAAAGTAAAAGAAAATCTACCGTTCTACTTCCTGATACTCTTCATCTGGGTTTGTTGTCCTGCATTTTCTAGATTGCTGTTTCCTTCAGCGGTATCATCATGTTGAGGACATGCAAAATGTCCTTATAGTAAGTGAAGCAAACATCTGACAAAGCATGTTCCATTTTGAACACATGCATGGAACGTGCAGAATTTACATTTTATTGGTTTTTCTTCCTTAGACCTGGAATTGGTTCAAGAGCTGTTCGCATAACATGGTTGATGTTCTTGGTTACCAAATTCACGCTGCAAAGATGGCCAGACATGTCTGGAAGCCTGAATAATGCTGAGAGGAAAAATAGATAACATAGCTCATCAATATTCTAAGTTTATTTAAGCAATAATAGAACAATAATTACAATGAGTAGAAATTGTGGTAAATTAGCGTGTGTATGTATCGTTGGACATTTAGCTGGATGAAGTAGCTCTTAGTAGGAGCACAAATTAATCTTTACCGAACTAAATAGATGGATACCGACTCTGGCGTATAGATAAAAATAAGCCAGTTTAATTACCCATCAATGGCGCTTAGATAAAATTTTATGGCGTGAATGGTTAAAGCTTATCGACGGTGCTGCATTAGTTTTAGCCCAGTGGGCCGTCAGCTGTCCATGGATTGGCCTGTGGCTGCTGGTCCAGCGGGCTTTATGTTGTTTTTGGAATATGCAAATGGTCCAAGAATTTGGTTATATGAAGTGGATGCCTCAAAAAAGGTTATCTGAAGTGGAGAGCGAAAGTTCGCTAATTTTTCTGTTTATAGGAGTAACTGTATGTACATTGGGCTTATTTGTTTGAATTTCACTAATAATACAATTTTGGGAAAACCCCTTTTCCTGTCTGCAACTTTTTTTTTGCTATTGAATTAAGTTTGCATATTTGTCACTTAAATTATGATATATAAATATAACAACAAACATATAGGTGTCTCCAAATGTTGTCCCTGAAGCTTCACCACTCAAGGTTTCACATATATCTGATAACAGCAAATGTCCTGACTACTGTCGTCGATTGTAACATCATTACCACCCTTAACAGTCACGATGTCATAAGTTGAAAATAATGGTGATGGCAGATCAGTTCTTGTCACTACTCTCTACGTCCTTGTCATTGAACGGCAAAGCAAAGCAACCATTATGACCTAAAAAGAAAACCACTACCGTTTAGCTAATGCTGGCATATGGCCCTTGTTATTTTCAATTCTAATTAATGAGGGGTATATAGAAACTGAAATTGTGGTGTATGGCCGAGAGGATGCTGAGATATCTTAGTTCATGGGGAAACCATCATGGGATTACGAACCAATAGATCACAATATCCTCTAGAGAGCATCTTGTGTCTTCTCCAACTCAAAATCTCTGTGGATAACGCCAAAATGACGTTTCTTGTAAATGGATTATTACCACAGCTTTTTGCAAGTGAAGTCAACATGTCTAATCTCTGGATGTATGCCAAGCCAAGCTTTTTATAAAGATCCTTTTTGATAGGTTTCTTCTAGTAGTGGATCCTAGTGGCGATGGAAGACACCTTTTTCCGCATGACAGCTATTCAACACCATCGCCTGTTCAGGTGCTGCACATGATAAGGCTATACCACACTGCGGTGGGTCGCCACATGAAAATTTCAATAGCCCTTAGATTATCAGATGAGAGAAATATGGCTTCATGGAGCCTTTTCTTTCACGTCGATAGATATCAAGAAAGCAATCTGTTTAGTGTCAAAGTTGGACAAGATTAACAACTCTCATGTACCAGAAATTAGCTAAACCACGCATAATTTTCTGTTCCAAGAGATGATGTTGATCGCTGGGTGAACAAACGTTCATTATCATGATCGCTTCCCACATCTCAACGACCAAATTAGAGTTATGTACATATATGTCCATTTGTGATGCTGCAAAGTCACGTCACTCTCGGTTATTGCTAAGCATGCATACCTACCTAGGATCTCGCACCTTCGCCTGCCCCGATACCATGCGCTAGTGGCCAAGACCGGACTCACCAAGACTTTCTATTCAAACGTCGTTGGCACGGGAAATCATATGCCAATCAATAAATCGTTGATCAGATAGTCAGTGGAACTGCTGAAAGGTCGTGCATATCCATGCGTCACTGTTCACTAAAAAGATAAATGTCTTGTACTATGTTTTTTTTTGGATAATGAAAAAGTATTAATCCCTAGTTTTAGTCTCAGGAAAGATACGCCTGAACAGATTTACAGCTAAATACAATTGTCAGTATCGATTATCATCAGGCACAAAATTGCTGCATTGATGAAACAAAAAGACAATGAAAATAAAACATTTCATACGCTGCCACCTTATTGCTGATAAAGGAGCTAACTTGAAACACCATGAAGTAGCACATGGTAATGTCATGTAATGAGTTGGTGATGATGAAACAATAATAACCACAGAAGTAGACCGGGCAATTTTCTTTCGTTAAAGGTGTGTAGTGGAAATACTTCAATGAGCATAGAAGTGTGTACACACCATAGTTTAATTATTAACTAAGGTTTAATATAAATATATCTAATTTCTAATTGTACTATTAAATATGTCAAATTGATTGTAGGTATGTCTTTTTAATATGTTAAATCATAATTTGAACTACAGAAATGTCAAATTTGACACATGATGGATGAATTTAATATTTATGTACTTTAAATATATGATTTAACATATTAATAAGATATATGTAGAACTAATTTGACATGTTTAATAGTATAATCAGAAATTAAATATTTATATTGAAACATAATTGATAATTAAACTAGGGGGTTCATGCCCCTATGCCGAGAAAAGTCAGTCTCTTCGATAGATGGTGAGGATGTGTGCAACATAAATTAGTCAATGATTAAAATCAAATACTACAAAATGCAGGCTATTAAGTTTGATTAATATGAATGACGTTTCACTACACTAAAGCACAACCATACTTACTGGATATAAAGGAGGATGCATACATCTCTTAAAAATGATCTACCATCTACGACACTTCGCTAAATTTTTAATTCAAAGTGTATAAGTCAAAGAAATGGTTTGAAGAATTACCAAGGTATATATGTGCATTGTTACTTCGATCTCTCCATATGGATCGGACACATATTATATTTCATTTCCCTTGATCCTGATATATAATTGATGGAAATGCTTACATCATTTTGTGAAGTTTATGGTATTTCCGATGACTCTGTTAATGAATCATAGAACTGATATACTGCATTGGGATAATCACCTGGGATTTGATTTCCACTAGATATTTGGCTAAAAAAGGTGCTGAAGGAAAATTACAAGGAACATTATCACACTCGGAACACAACTACCCAACTGAAGTTATTTGTTGTGGCAAAATCCCAACACAATTTCAGTAGCAGACTTTTTGGCCCTACTATCACAAAAGCATGACTAACAATGCTGGGCACTGAAAATACATTTTCAGTTACAGACCCTTGTGCAGCTACTATTTTTATCAATGAAAATAGGCTTTTTTTAATAACGGGTATATAAGGGCATGTACAAAGGAGAGCCTATTATGGTCTCTTGGACACATGTATCGAAACAAAGAGACATAAAAGAACTCTAGTCATACAAAGGAGAGACTCTACATGCTGTCTTTTAATAAATACATATCATTAATGATTGTATGACATAAGTCGTCTCTTCACTTATACAAAGGTGCTCAGAGTTGTCTCTTACATCGGAACACATGATAGAGACCGTCTCTTCGTCAAGAGCCCACCCAGCCGTCTCTTTAAGGGTTAGAGGGGCTATTTGTAAAAATACACTGCCACATCAGCTCAAGAACCCACTCATTTATTACCTTTGTACATGCCCTAATGGTCCACTGCTAAAAATTGAACAAAAATATAAAAACAACCTGTAACGGTAAACCATCCTCAGTTCCACCGCCTTCCATCTCTCCGTCACCCATTCTTTCTCTCTTCTCTCTCTAGCCGAGCACCGCCTCCTCCCCCACTACCAAAGTGACCACCCTCTAGTGGCACCCCTCCTTCACGGAGGATCCAGGTGCTCCTCCCTAATTAGCGGATCCCTCGAGCCAGGGTTGCCTTAGGCATGATGGATCCAAACACTCCACCTTGATTGATGCCTCTCCCTTGAGCCTGGGTGAGCTCATGGATCTGTGCAGCTTGGCATTGTAGCGAGGCTTCCAACTAAGGGCAGTGGTCGAATCTAAGGTACGAGATCCTGTCATTATGTGACCGGCATTGTGCAACTAGCATTGATAGCTATACGGCGGGCCTACCAGAAGCAATGGCAGTGGCTGGCCCGAGTATAATGGCATCTTTTCAAATTTTTCTAAATTGATTTATAATTATGGGCAAACTATTTTCTAGTATTTTAATGTATCTGTAGCTGCCCGCACTGGAAATGATTATTTCTAGTAGCGTTTCGATAGTAGCGGACATGATGTCTGCTTGGGTAGTGTCTTCTAGTATGTTATTTACATGCCTTTTTGTACTAGTGGAATTGACTCATATGACTTGGAAACGCAATAACGCTAGCTACCCCTTCCTGCCACACAATAAACTTACTGATCTGCATTTCACAAATTAGCTCTCGATCCAATCACAATATTTGGTCGCAGTGCAGCAAAACAGTTTGACACAGAGTCCCATAACGAAGTAGTCAACTGAGTTGTCAATCACCATCATGGAGAAAACCTGCACCATCAACTTAGTTTATCCAGTTGGTGCCATCCTCTGTACTGGTTTTCCATTGCTATAAAAAGCACTTGTGCAGGCACACATTTCATACTCGCAAAGATAAGCAGAGCAACCCAAATTCAGAAGAGCTCGTGTGAACGGGTGAAGTCCTGTGAGCTTGCGCCAAAACCAACTCTAGGGCCATGGCTTTACACGGCCTCGTAGATTGGAAGGGACGACCGGTTAACGCCAATAGGCATGGTGGCGTGAAAGCTACCATGTTCATCTACTGTAAGCAACAAAATGCATATTATGCTTCTATATGTTCTTGTATATGTAGATCCAAATAATACATCGTAAAATTCGTGTCAAACTAAAATATATGCTGTCTAAATAAAATTTAAAAAAGTGGTTTCATTTCACTGTTAAACACCAAACAGTTTTCTTTGTACACTGAGACGTTGGTTTCTGATGTTGACAAACATTACTCTGCTTTTGCAGTTCTCATCGTGATGACGAACATGGGAAACATCCCAACGTTACTGAACATAGTGAGCTTCCTAAATGGCACGATGCACATGGGCGTCGCTGACGCCTCCACCACTGCCACTAACTTCTTCGGTGCCCTGTGCGCCTTCTCCTTCCTGGGTGCTTTCATCTCCGACTCCTACATCAAACGCTTCTACACCATCCTCATATTTGCACCAGTGGAGATCCTGGCAAGTTTATTTTGTTATATAAGTTGTATACCAATTTTTGCAGTCACAAAAAAGATTATGAAATTTAGCTAAACTTATTCCCCATTTTAAGTTATAAATGTCTTAGTACCTCCTAAACATGGCAAAAAAATACCAATCTCCCAACTTTTTAACAAGCTGGTTTCTCGTTGGAACGGGTTCCTCATGGCAGGGCTACATGCTCCTGGCATGCCAAGCACACTTCCCCTCCCTGCACCCTCCACCGTGCGACATCACGAACCACCCGGACAAGTGCACGCCGGCGACCAGCCAGAGCCGGAGCCTACTCATCCTCGGCCTGTACGTGATCGCGGTTGGGGAAGGCGCGTTACGGGTTTGCGCGGCGGCGCTCGGCGGCGACCAGTTCGACAGCGACGACCCGCGGGAGCTGCGCGGCAAGGTCAGCTTCTTCAATTGGTACGCGTTCTGCATTTCGCTTGGCGGGTTCGTGGGGCTCGTGTTCGTTGTGTGGGTGCAGAACAACGAGGGCTGGGACCTTGGTTTCGCGCTCGCCGCGCTCATGGTCCTCGTCGGCGCCGCCGTCGCCCTCGGCGGCCTGCCGTTTTACCGGCACCAGGTGCCCGCGGGTAGCCCCTCACAAGAATCCTTCAGGTGAGTGACCGAGCTCATGTCTAGATGAAGGATCCATTTACGTGCTATTTGTTGGTAGTAAAAAACTTCATTTTCAAAGTGATTTGTTAATTAATAGAATTATTTTGGCATGTCAGGTCTTTGTGGCTGCGTTTAGGAAAAGGAATCTTTCAGTGTCCGAGGACTTGATTGAATTGCATGGGGTCAATGGTGCCATGGGCAAGAACGTTCAATTACTGGATAAAACTGCAAGCTTCAAGTAAGTGGGGGCTTATTGGATCCGGATCTATCCGAACGAGCTTATTCGGGAATCAGGACTACTTTCTATGTTTCACTGTTTTCACAGTTGGGAGGTTCTAGGAACAAAATATAATCACCCATTTTTCAACTTCAGATAATTCAAGCCACTTTTACAAAACTTTTGTAATTGATCTTGGGAATGATGTCATGCCACGTCAGCACAATCGATTCCTGCCGTCTGATAGATAACAAGTTTGACCAGCCTGGACGATGAGGTCAATGGTGGCAATCTATTCCTTTCCCCATTTTGTCCGCTCATGATGTAGTGATCAATTCACTAGGAAATGCACATCTGCTCGATTGTTTGTCTGGGCCTCTCAGGTGCTGTCCTGGGGTGAGGTAGGATAAGCTAATATGGTGATTTATTGAACTAGTAGTGCTGAAAGATGACGTTCTTGCAGCAGTCTATATACGAGAGCATCTCCTGTGTTACCGTGGGTTACCGTGTTACCAATTACAATAGAACTTTCAAAGATGAATCTAAAATTCAAACAAAAATATGGATGGGTAGACTATACAAACATCTACCATCATACAAAAGTCGATCTGTAATTCATATTTATACAAAGAGAAACAAAAAAAAAGAGAAATCAGCTTTTAAACAATTGCGGGTTCAAAATGAACCGTTACAACCTGCACACTATTCAGATGCTGATTTCTCTACTTTGTTGCATTTTACACAAGTTTTCGTTGCACCTCAAGTTTTGCATGATGGTAGCAGATTACATGAGCTATCTATATATCCATATTTTTGTTAAAATAGTATGGGTGTTATAGACATGCCAAATTAAAATGGTAACGCGGTAACACCGTAAAGGCTTGTAACACAGGAGATGTTCTCGTCTTCAATAGCTCTGCTTTTCCATTAAATAGAGAATATACATTTTTCATATCAGAAAACTACGTGACCAAATAAAGTGTATAAGACAAATACATGTCCTTTGGACAACCAAAACAAGAAACAATACTTTAAAATTTCAAATATATTATGATAAGAAGCAAGAAAATTTTTGTTGTGGATATTATGTAGGGGTATTAATTTAACATGATACCCAATGATTATGATAGCATTTGTTATTTTCATCAACTAAGTTGATCAAACTTACCGTAAAAATAACAAGCTGAAAATAACTTGGCATTTTTGTTGCAATTTGCATCCAGCAATGAGGCGCAATCGCTTGTATAATTCTAAGTCTTATGAAGATGAGAGGATCTTAGTTTCATGTTAGTTATGAGAGGATCTTACTTTTACCTTAGTTATGTAGTATATCTAAGTAGTACATTTGATGATTTTTTTATAAAAAAGTTGTATCTCTTATTGGAACGCCGAAGGGAAGAAGGTATAAGTGATAATGTTGAACAATTTTGTTAATCATTATTTGCACATCATATTGCAACATGCTATTAAGAAAATGAAACCAATAAATTAAGCCACAAATGATAAGTGGCCATATATACACTCAAGAAGTACATGACTAATTGAATATATATATCTCTTGGATGGTCATTTTAGTTCTAAATCTCCATGTTTCAATTCCTGGATAGTATATATGCATATATTTACTCATGGCATGGAAACCATTTAATATTCATGTAGCAATAAACCTGATTGTGCTATAATTTGTCAAGCAATTTTTAACCTTTTTGCTGGTTGTGGTGTAGAAGAAAATATTGTATTTTCTATATGTTTTGAACTTTGATGAACATTTCTATAAATAAAAAGAGTAGAAATTCTAAGGTTTTAATGTGCATCAGTTGTTTCTATGTTATGACATATTCAACTTCTAGTTATCTCTACTCTATTAATGATACAAATGCAGTTTCAATATGCTAACTTTCACTAATCAATGACTTGACTATGTAAGGGGAGGCAAAACCTTTTGAGTATCATAAATCCAAATGGCTAATAGTTTACAAAAGAACATAATAAACACACATTTTAGATATTTTAATTAATTCTGAATACTCACAATAGTTTATGTTGTATATGGACCCTTCGTTTTGACACTTTTTTAGTGTTCCATTGTTTATAGAACTAGCTATACTATGGACCATTTATTTTTTGAATCTTTTTCTAGGAATTCATCCATTGGTAGCTGATAATACCCATACAAATTGTTCTTATCCTTCTTACTTTCAAATAATTCTTGTAAGCAACAAGTTTTGTTTCCAGAAAAAACCTATCATACAACATATACATCATCTTATTCAATTGAAACATTCAATATGAACCGAATCTCATATCAATATTAATTTTCTCATGCTACTACCTACACGTATTCTCCATTTTCCCAAATAGTCTTGGAGTGGATCAAAAGGTTTTCTTTTATTCCCCCTCAATGACTAGAAAGGGTGATTATATTTATAGGCACGACAAATGTCACATCATCTTTATAGCGTTTTATATGATTTTTCTTATGTTTACAAATTTACCTTAGACTTCTCGTTGTGCATGTGAAGTTACTTCGCAGTAAATAAATAACTAGCTGTAAGTAAAACCACTTTACTGAATTTGCGATTTGAATCCGAGTTTGTTTGACAACAGAGAACCTAACCAAGTGATACTCACTTTACTAGAGTAGAAAAGTTTTACACTACTTCATAAGAAGCAAAATAGTCTCTGCTGGGTTACCATCTTACAGTTTTAGTACCAAATTTTAACTGAACTTTTTTTCTTACATCCAAAGGTTCCTGGACAAGGCAGCCGTCGACGACGGCCACAACGGGCCTTGGTCACTCTGCACAGTGACGCAGGTGGAGGAGGCCAAGATCATCCTCCGCATGCTGCCCGTCTTCCTCAGCTCCGTCCTCGTCTACGTCCCGATCCCCCTTCTCCTCACCTTCACCGTGCAGCAGGGCGGCACGATGGACACCCGGCTCGGCACCACCCACATCCCGCCGGCGAGCCTCTTCATCGTGCCAATCGTCTTCCAGATATTCATCCTAGTGATCTACGACCGCACGATCGTGCCATGGCTGCGCCGCGCCACGGGGTACGCCGGCGGCATCACGCACCTCCAGCGCGTCGGCCTCGGGTTCGCGTCCAACATCGTGGCTCTGGCAGTCGCAGCCGTGGTGGAGAGCCACCGCAGGAGCAGGGCCCTGTCGACGATGTCGGTGTTCTGGCTGGCGCCTCAGTTCTTCCTGCTCGGCGTCATGGACGTCACCTCCTTCGTCGGCCTGCTCGAGTTCTTCTACAGCGAGGCGTCGGCCGGCATGAAGTCCATCGGCGGCGCCATCTTCTTCTGCATCCTGGGCGTGGCGTCGTGGATGGGGAGCTTCATCATCCAGGTTGTCAATCACGCCACCGCACGCCGCGGCGGAGGGCACGGGTGGCTGGACGGGGCCAGCCTCAACGCCGGCCGCCTCGACCTGTTCTACTGGCTCCTTGCTCTCTTCGGACTCGTCTCCTTCGTTCTCTACCTCTTGTGTGCGCGGAGGTACACGTACCGGCATGACCGAAGAATGCCATCGACAATGGAGGATGATAGGGTGTCGCCGGCATTGACGAAGCATAGCTGCATAGCCAAACCCCGGTTTGACCCTGAACTTTGACGATAGCGCTCGTGTGTCACGCTACCTCAGATTTAAGTCTGCCTACCTCTTGAGAAACTTCGCTTGCAGTGCGAGTTCCTTATCTTGTGTGACTGGAAAGAAGAACAGACAAACAGAGGAACTCACGTAGTCAATCACTCCTGCGAATGCTTTTCTTATTACCATTAGGAGGAATGAAAATATTTTACATACTAGTAAAAGTGCTCATGCTTTGCTAGGGACGTGTCATAAACTCTCTTCCGGATAGCTTAAAGTGGAGGCAACCGTTAAGTATTACGTTTGTTGTTTTTCTAAACAAAATATTAGCATGTACTTACGTATATTTGATTGTGTTCAGTGTCATTTGAAAGCATCTGTGACACCATGTATCATGTTTGTTACGAATTAGCATTTTTTAAACCCACAACTGGAGTGGTAGCACCCCCTCAAGAAGTTTTCGTTAGCTAATAAATTCGAGTTCAATTTGAATTGAACTACAACCCAAATTTCTACAATACAAGTAGGGTCCCCCAAAATATATGTTGTAGTACATAGCAAAAGAAAATTCTAGCCCAAGTTGCACCGGTTTTTACTGAGGTTTAGTACCCCAATTAATTTAGTGAAGCTTAACTTTTAAGAATTTTCCCGGAATTACCAGAATTTATCCACAGGGAATTTGGACATGAGCTCAACAAGCATGTCACTTTCTTGATTTATCCTACCCAAGAAAAATTTTGAATTTAATTTTTGAGCTTGGGAAGTACCTGAATTTGATTTTTCATTTTGGAGATTGACCACAAACGAAAAATGCTGGAAAAAGGGAAGATGTATGTCACACCCGGTTTTAACGACCAAAACCGAATGCATCCGTATGCGTGCTCGGGAACAAGTTTTCACGCACACATAACAAATTAATATGATAAAAGAACAATGACTTTATTAAATTGAACACTTACATCAATATTGTCTCAAGGGACTAAATACAAATATATACGCTAGCGGAAGACTCCATAACACCACGAGCAATCGACCGGAGGATTCGCACGCCTAGACCTTTCTCATCGGTGGTCTTCTCCATCTTTTGAGCAGCAGTAGTTTGTAGCAAAAAGGGAAATAGCAAGAGTGAGTACATGTCGTACTCAGCAAGTGTGGGAATACATGACATGTAAGCTAAATGAAAGGAAGTCTAACACATGGTTTGCAATAGAAAGCACCTACACTAGTCAAATTAATTAAAGCAACCTATTTACTAAGTGAATATGAACCAACGAGACTACCCCACTGTCAACCACTCGCAAGCTACCCTACTTGCAGCAAACAACACCTACGAGGTTACCACGCCCGTAGCAAACCACACTACAGGTTACCCCGCTCGTAGCCAACCACACTACAAGGTTACCCCGCTCGTAGCCAACCACACTACAAGTTACCCCGCTTGTAGCATCCTACGAGTTACTCCACCCGTCCATGCCCTCTAGTTCTCGTGAGGATCCGAGCCGTTCGTGACCGTGAACACGGCTGTTATAACAGTTTTACACTCTGTAGAGGTGGCACAACTTTACCCACGGGTCGGTGATTCCATCACCCGTCGGTGACTAAAACCTCCATTATACCAAGCATACTTCCTTAGGTGTGAGGACAAGAGATCACCGCAAGATCTTTCGAAGGACTTTCCGACTTGCAAAACGCCCATGCTAAGGTTTCGCCGCCATCAAAGTGACGCATCACCCAGGGGCCCCTCTTGCACCGTGGCTTCAAGTACTCCGCCTTTCCTTGCCCGAATCTAGAAGACCCTCTTCCTTCATCCTTCCTCGACGCTCGCAGAACCGGGAAGCTACCTCGGTACTAAACCTTACCTACCCATTATCAGCCCTGTGCTTTGTGCGGAAGTCCTGGGTTGCCGCTCCAAGAACCGGTCCTTATGATCCCAAACAGGTACCACCACAACTAACCGTGTGCATCGGCACCATCATCGGCAATCCTCCTGTCGGGATCACCTAAGTTCCATGTTGCTAAAAAGCATTACCAGTTCATTGATCATTATGTTCAAGTGGACAATTAGTCAAGATTAATATTTAGTTCAGTTGTAAACCCCATTGTGAGCATGCTAAGCAATGACGTACCCATACTATAACACTACACCCAAAACCAGGCGACAAGGAAAATAGTATGGAACAGGATATGACACAATAGGATTCAAATTTAAATGCAATGCACAAAAAGTAAATTCAGATAGTAAGAAAATAGGCGCAATGTGCATCAAGGACACTTGCCTGTTTCCCTTTGCTGCCGCTCATGTCTTCAAGTCTTTCTATTGAGTTCTTCGAAAAGTACGTTCCTCTATTTAACGTCACACCGATACAAAACATGCAAGAAACAAGCATACAAGCAAACTAAGAAACAGTTCACCAAACAATACCTAATGACTATGAAAACAGTACTAATAAATAGTACTCGTCTCTACGATCTTGTGAGCGCAAGAATCGACTTAATCGGAGTTACGAGCGAAAAGTTATGAGCATTTAATGATCTAGGGTTTAAAACGTAAAAACAACAAATTAAGAACCATTTCGTAAATATGGAAAAATTCAAGGACTAAGGTCTAAAAATATAAGTTTATAAAACACTAGGGTTCATTTTACAAAAAAACATGATTTAATGTGGTTTGAGAAAACGAGGCGAGAATCATAATTTAATAAAAAGGTTAGGGGCGTTTATGTAAAAAGATCATAATTAAAACATTTAAATAAATATGGCTTAAGGACTTAAAAATAGTTTAACAATAACTAAAAGTCTTAACGAAAAAGGTTAGGTCGAAAACATAACTAAAACGAAGGCTAGGGTGGCTTTTATAAAATAAAGGGCATAAACGTAATTAACTATAGACTTAGGGGCTAGCGTGTAAATTTACCTAGTCACAAAATATATGCTCGTAAACTTAACAAACTACAAGTGCTAATTTGCAAATTTTATATTCGTAGCATGCGACAAGGATTAACACAGAATTTAAATAAACCCTATGGTTGGATTTTATAAATAGAAGGTCCTAAACGTTAAATAGTAAAACTATGGAGGCCTATCTACAAAATACCCTTGTCCAGGGACCTATTCGTAATTTTCAGAAAGTATGGGGACTAAAATGAAAAAGTTCTAGACTAAAATATAATTTATGAAAAACCTAGGGTCGTTTTTGTAAATATGCAGGACCTAAACATAATTAAAAATAACTATAGGGGTCTCGTTTGCAAAAGTTATGGTCCTAGGGCATGACAGGGACTAAAACGAAAATAACACTAAATTAAGGGGAGCTTATGTAAAAAGATAAGGACATACGACGACGAAGCTCACCAGGGAGGTCACAAGGCGAGGAGAGGGGCGGAGGAGGCTCGAGAAGAGAAGGTGCGGGCGGCGATGACCGATTGCGTCTCGGGAGGTCGTCGGACGTCGTCTTCGCGTCTACTCTTGCCGGCGGGGCGGTGTGACGTGACCGAGCTCTTCGCGGTGGCTCCGAGGCGGCGGCGCGACGGAGCTCGTGTGGCGGCTTCAATGGAGGTGGCGGCGCACGGGCTTTAGGGCACAGGGCGGTGGTTTGTCGGGGGGGGCAAGAGCTCGCGCTGGGTGCGGGGGCTCCAATATTTGTAGGCGCGCGGGGCTGCGTGCGGGTCGGGAATGGGCTGCGGTGCGGGCTGGGGGAACGGGCTCGTGGGGGCTGGTGAGGTTCGGCTTGGTGTCGTTGGGCCGGCGGAGAGAAGGGGAGGGAGCCGGGCCTTATGGAGTTTCGGCCCAAGTGGCCTAAGAGCTTTCTTATTTTCTTTTTATTTTCCTTTTCCTATTCTAGTTCTACAAGCCAATAAACACGCAAATAATTCTATTCGAATTTTCAAAAGAGATATTCACACAATAAAGACCTAATGTAACTATTCAACCATCATGCATTTCAGCCAAAATATATTTATATAATAAATTAATTTATATGTAGTTTAAACTTAGACAAAAATTACTATGGAATTAATTTGGCTTCCAACCCAAATTAATCAAAGGTAATTAAACTTTCTTTTTCTTTATTAACGTAAAAACACTTTAGAGAACAAAGTACTTTAAACAAAATTTATTCTTTATTTAATAAATTCTTTTATAAATCTTATTACCTATAAAGCAACTATTTCCACAAATCAAATACTTTTATTTAGCAAACCTTCCACATAAATAGAAGGCATTTATTTGATAAACCATTCTCACCCATTTAAAGTATTTAAAACATAAATCAAATATAATTGTTTATTAATTTATTTTATTAACTCATTTTCTTAAAATAGATTACTTCCATAAATCAAAAGTATTTCTTAAATAAGTGTTCCCATAGATCAAACTTTATTTATCTTTTCAAAAATACTTTTTGGTTCACATAAAATGATCGCATGCTTCTCTTTTTCTCACAAATCATATGTTCTTTTGGGAAAATTCATTATTGAAACTTTATAATCAAAATAATTGTTTGAGTGTAAAAGATAACTCTTCCTCTTAAAGAAGAAAGAAAGAGAAATATATTTATAATATTATCCTTTAGATAATATTTAAATATGCTTTAAAAAGTTTTAAAATTTTGTGAATTTCATGCACGACCCAGAATTTGAAATTCCGGAGTGTTACAATGTATGGGGAATATGATGCGAGCCCCACCCGTCGGCCTCCCCTTCGCGTATCACGGGTGCGCCGCGCGTGGCTGCACCGTACACTCGGCGCCGCGTGGCGCGCGCCTCCTGGTCGGTTGGCCAGCTGGTCGGGATTGCATCACCCTCTTCAAACCTGGTCGGGACGCCCCCATCTCCCCCATTTTCTCCTCCGCTAGAGCCCCAGCACCCCTCCGCCATTGCCGCCGCCACTCCCGGCTCCCCATCGCACCACCACCTCCGGCCACCCAAGCCCAAGCCCGCCCACCCGAGGAGCTACGCCGCACCACTCTCGCTCCACGAACCGGAAGCGAGTCAAGCCGTGGATCGTGCCAAGAGCATTTCGCGATTTGCTCTAGAGAGCTCACCCCGCCATCGCCGGGTGTGTTCCCCAAATTCCGCCGCCGCCGATGAGCCTCTTGACTCGGGACCTACCCTAGTGTGTGCGCCGGTCGGTGAAGCACCTCCCCAACCCTAACCCCTCTTGTTTGTCCGCGAGGTCGCCGGATTTCAGCTCTCTCCCGGGTGTCGTCGTCCACCGCCTCAACCTCGCCGTCGAGCATCACTTCCGGCCCAGCTCATCCAAGATGAAGGCCGCGCAAATGAAGCTTGTGCTTCGGTGAAGCTCCTGGAACAAGCCGCTGCTACCACCGTCCCTCCACGAGCACAAGCCGCACCGCCGAAGCTCCACGACCCGCCACTCTCGCCGTTGGCAGCACTTCGATGATACCCCTAGCCACTTGACCACACCACCCAGTCCGCCATAGCATGCCCGACACGCCGGTGCCCAGCCGCGGCCCAGCCGTCTAACTCCGACGAGCACGCCATCGTGCGCCACCACGTCCGGCCATGCACCGTCGAGGCCACGGGGCTGGCCACATAGCCCCGAACTCTATGGTCCTCGGTGTGGCCCCCGAGCGCGGGGATTTAAATTAAATCACGTAGTGGCGTTTTTGTAATTTATGCAGAATTTCATTTAAAATTAGAAAATTCATAACTTTTGATCTAGAGCTCGAAAAATTGCAAACCAAAATTTGTTGGACTCCTTGTCACATGTACTATTTAATGGTGCAAGGCATGATCAGAGGAAATTAATTAAGCTAATTTCGTTTTCAGAAATGCATGTTTATTGCTTAATTAATTATTGAATTGCCTTTAATCTTGGAGCTTAGATCATTTATCATTCTTAATTTGTGCATGGTAACCAGAGGCAATTAAATTGCTAATTTACCTAGATTTTGCAATGTTTATGGATTTATTTTCATTCACATACGATGATAATTTAAATCTTCATTTAAGTTGATGAATTAAATTAGTTTGTTAATTGCAATTGAACAATCAACCCTCGCTGGACCCCAAGTTATTTTATACTCAGTAGCTACGTGTTTTTGATGAAATTCATACATATTCTATAAAATATTTAAATCATGTTTTCATCAAATTTAAACATCACTCTTGCATCATGTAGCTGCAGTGGTGAATGAGGTGACCGGCGAGGAGGAGCCGAAGTTGTTGCTGCTAGTGATCCAGCTGACCAGGGTCAAGCTCAAGGCAAGCCCGGTGCACAACTTAATTATTTAAGTCTTTTATTTTTATCACTGTACTTGTAGGCTTGTATTGTGCACTAGGTGTATAGGAGTTGTGATGAAAACCTATCATGCGGTAGGATCCTGTTTATCCATGTTTGATAGCCCTACGTTAGACGCTTGCTTAATTAGGGCGATGATCCGTTGTGTGGTACGGAGACCACTCGTAGTATAGGACAATCACTTTTGGACACGATGCTAAGTATTTGTGATGAGAATGAAAATTGGAGGCCGAACGGGCAATGTAGGTGGAAAGGGAAGGACTGAAAGAGTCTTCAAGGTGGTAGCCCCGTCTCGTGCACACAAGGACCGCGTCGTGTCCGACCCATATGGATAAGTTTGAACGTACTCGTCTGCATGCTCGTGTTAATGGACCTAGTAAACCGTCGTATCGATGGTGGCTGTATGTTAGAGAAATACCCTACTCCCTTCGATACTAGGCAGAAATTTGGGAGGAGAGGAGGGAGCACTCTACTAACCGATGATGTCCGGGACGGCTCGCGTGAGGGACCCTTCTTGGGGGAGCTAGGCCCGACTAACACTACAGTGCCGGTTGGAAAAGGTTGTCTCCGAAAGTCGCCTAGAGGGGGGTGAATAGGCGATAATCCTGAAAATCACTTAATTTAACAAATTAAATACGCAGGAAAGATTTGTCCGACTCAAATGTCCGACTATAGTAGGATAAGTCCGACTATGGACTAATATCCGACTAGAGTAGGACAAATCCGACTCCCTCGTGCGGAAAGGGGAACGGGAGTCAAGATGGACAAATCCGTGGAAATAAAGCAACAAGAAAGCAGCAAGCAACACTAGAAAGCTAGGGCTACAAGAAGACAAACAAGCAAGCCACCTATGCAAGTAAATCTAGGAATTTAAGCAAGAACACCCTAGAGCTATAGCACATCAATTTGCAAGAAATAAAGGGGAGACACAAAGACACACGATTTTTCACCGAAGTTCAGCTCCACCAAGAAGCCTACGTCTCCGTTGAGGAGTCCACCAAGGACCGGGTTGCTCTCAACCCTAAACCTCGTCAAACCGCCACAAAGGCCGGTTTAAATCCACTAAATCAAAGCTCCACGAAGGGAGGGGCAATACAAACGACCCGAGTCTCAACCACAAGCTTGGGAGCTCGCCGGGTAACACCTAACCGTCTAGGGGATGAATCCCCAAGAGTAACAAACACAACAAGTACCGGCGATGCAAAGAATCAAGTGCTCTTGAGTTGGAGATGAAGCTCAACGATCTTCTCCTCAATCTTCTCACAAATCCACCAAGGATTGGAGTGGGGAATCAAACTTGAAGAAGAGGAGAGCTTGAGTGAGTTGGGGAGTATTTTTGAGAGTGTGGGAAGTGCCAACCGGCCAAAAGTGGACGAGGTCCACTTTTATAGCCGGAGCACTCAAAAGAGCCGTTGGCTCGGATCCGACTCGGATATATCCGAGTGAGTAGGATAAATCCGATCGCTAGGGTTTCGAAAGAATGGATTTCGCTCCGGAGTCCGAGTCTTAAATCCGACATAACTCGGATATGTCCGAGTACTCCTGTGGAGTCGGATATATCCGACCGAGTCGGATTGTCCGACTCCTAGGGTTTCAAGAAGTTGGGTTTCGCTCCGGAGTCCGACTCTCTGTCCGATCGAGTCGGATATGTCCGAGTATATGTGGAATTTCTTTGGCCAGCTCTCCGGAGTCCGAGTCCAATATCCGAGTGAGTCGGATATGTCCGACTCCAAATGATATTTTGTGTTTGGAATAAGTTTTGAGCACTTTCATTTTTCACACCTCACACTTGTGTGTCCCTCTTGATAGTACGGTGTTTCCTATACTCAAGACATAAATAAATAAAAGGCTTCAAAGCTTGATCTTGAGCATGAGTGATCCATTTATCAAAACTTGCACGTATGAGAGATTATGGCCACTTCCTTTTTGTGTTTCTTTGCTCTCAATTGAATTTTAGATATGCACTGCGCACAAGCTCATTTAGAATATTAGTCCTTTTTAATTGTATTGACGTCAATCACTCAAAACCATAATTAGGGGCCTAGATGCACTTTCAATCTCCCCTTTTTGGTGATTGATGACAATACAACTAAAATTCACAATTAAATGTAAAAAGAGCTTGAATAAGAGAGCGAGTAGAAGAGAGCTCCCCTAAATGTGTGCATGAGTTGAATTCAATATTTGGTCATTTTAAAACCAAAAGCACATATTTGAGATAAAACAAGAGAGCTCCCCTAAAACCATGCATTTTATTCACAAGGCATATAATAAGAAAGAACAACAACAATGCATATGTCATGTGAATCACACAAATGCAACTAGAAATTAACAAAAAACGTTACACCATCCATCATTCATAGAGCATAGTTTATCACATAAATAATTAAAACTAGTTATTACAAATAAAAAACACACCACATAGTTCACCACGATTACAACTCAAATGAAGCAACATGTCCATAAAGTAAAACAAGATACAAGAGCAACTCTCACTTGCTCTACTCACAACGGAAACTCGGGAATTTTTACTTCTCCCCCTTTGGCATCAAAACACCAAAAAGGAGGAGGGGAGGTCTACTCATCATCGCCCCAATCCTCGTCGTCGTCGTCGTCTTCTTCTTCTTCTTCTTCCACAGCGAGGCCCTTGCCTTTGGGATCCTCGACCCCCTCCTCTTCTTCCTCTTCTTCTTCCTCGGAGGCTGCTGCCACAGGCTCATCCTCCTCATAGTGAAACCGAGTGTGAGTGGAGGTACCGGTGGGAGCTGTGGTGAAAGCGGGGCTCGAAGAGAAAGGTGGTGGTGGAAAGTAGCCAAAGTAGAGAGACTCATCCGGGGTGAATGAGTCCCAAGGATACTCAAGCTGGAGGAGGAGCAGGTGCGGGCTCCGGAGATGGAACACTAGGAGAGGTGATCTGCAGATGATCAAGAATGATCTTTTGTCTTGCCTTTACCACCTCATGATCCCGCTTGAGGCTGTCCACCTTGGCATCTATCCTCCGGCACATGCTGAAGATTCCCTTGAGCATCTTGAATAGAGCACTCTTGCTCTTTGAGCTAGCACCACGACCACGGGCTCTATCTCGGACGAGGAGCCGTGCTAGAGCTAGGAGCTGTAGAACGAGTAGCACGGGTCCGAGTAGGAGCGGGAGCAGCTGGAGCAGCTGGAGCATCCGGAGGAGCACCAAAGGATGGGGTCTTAGGAGCATTGGCTGGCATCCTAGGCTGAAGGGGTTTGTGCGTGCGATCCTTGTTGAAAGTCTTCTTGGAGATCTTCTCAATCATGCACATCACAAAAGGTGCATACACACAAGCACGTCTAGCATCCACGGAGCGAGTGCCACATCTCATCGAAGATGAAGTCCCACACATTGAATTTCCTTTGAGTGGGTAAGATATGAAATAAATCCTTGGCATATGATGCAACATGATCTGCATTGCCACCCCTAGGAGAGAGAGTGAGGCGAAGCATCCTGTGCAAGACCACATAGAGAGGCTTGAGACCGTGAGCAAAGGGTGGCTTGCACGTGTCCTCATCCTCATACATGTACCTCATGAGCTCCGGGTTGAGAGAATCTGAATCATGCAAGCGAAGATCCCTGTTCATTGTGTCCCTCAATCCAAGAATATTTGCAAATCTACCGAAGGTACAAGAAAGCTTCTCTCCATCGGTCATCCACCAAAATCTGCCCAAGTTCTTGTCAAAATACACAGTGGAGTAGAACCGACACACTATCTCCTGGTTCCAATCATACTTGAAGCACATGATCTCCTTGAGTCCATGAAACTCACACATAGCAATGACCTCATCAAACAAAGCTGTGTGCTCGCTTGACATGTAGTCCCAATCTATGTACTGCATTGGCACTCGTGGGCTTCACCTTGCTCCTGTAGGCACACATGTACCAATCCGTGTGAAAGTGAGACCAGAACCGGTTGTCTAGAGACTCCCGTTCCATGTCAAACCAGTTCATCTCTCTTGCTTCGGTTGCCGCTGCCTCAGCCCCTTTGATATAGTCAATCATGACACGGTCAACTCCGGGATGGATCACCACATCCCTCATCTCCCTGCGGATCTCGGTGGGTTCCTCTTCTTCCCTTGGTTCAACAATGGGAAGATGGACGGTTCTACTCCTTTTCTTTCCGGCAACCTTTGCTCTCTTTTCCGGACGGGGGTTGGTAGAGGAACGACCCATGCCGACAAAAGATAAACGAGGAATGGTATGAGATGGATAGCATAGACATTTGAGTTTGGATAGAAGTAATGCACAATTTCGAACTTAGTAAAAATTCTGTTGGAGTCGGATATGTCCGACTGGGTCGGACAAAATCCGACTAGTCGGAGGGAGTCGGATATATCCGACTCACTCGGACATGTCCGACTACAACAGGATTTTTACAAAAATCGATATTCCGCATAGATCTACCGCACATTCCTAGCCATATTGCGTTTAGAGCATCTATAGCATCCTAGGAACAACATCTATGCAACATCTAGGCACGGGAAACACTAGAACACCTAATCCATGGAAGTTGACTTTAAACTTAGGTGAAAAGATGGGAATAGGAGAAAAACCTTGAGGCCAACAATGGAGTCGGATAGAGTCCGAGTAGGAGGAGCCTTTCCCCCACAAATCTCACCAAATCGCCGGTGGAGGAGGGAGATCGCCGGTGGAGAGCTCGCGCCGCCGTTTGGAGAGGAGAGAGAAAGTTGGAGTTTGAATGAGGGAGTTAGGGTGAAGGGGTAAGTTGGATTCGGGCTTATAGGGTAAAAATCCCGTGGAGTCGGATATGTCCGACTCCGTCGGACAATGTCCGACTCCGAGGGATAGTCGGATAAATCCGACTCTGCGGTTTTAATCGCCTTGCTCCAGGAGCAGAAAGATCCTTCACTCTTTTCTCTCTTGATCTCAATTAAACTTAAGGACATGTGCTAAAAACTTCATTGGATGTAGCCAGCTACAATCAATCATTTCAACAATGATTACATCCAAATCCGCATGATCCAAAGATCAAGAACCAAATAATTTCGAAAAACAAAACATACAAGATTTTTCAAGAATTTTGTTTTTCAAAAACAATTACTCTAAGTCACAGCGAGATATGCAAGCCTTCAAGCCACATTACTAGAATCAAGAATATTTAGCTCACTCCTTAAATAACAAAAACGGGCTTCGTCTAGTGGCTTGGTGAAAATATCGGCTAATTGTTCATCGGTTCTCACATGACTCACTTCAATATCCCCTTTGATAGAATGATCTCTCAAGAAGTGATGTCTAATGTCTATGTGCTTTGTGCGCGAATGCTCAACGGGGTTGTAAGCTAGCTTTATGGCACTCTCGTTGTCACATAGGAGTGGAATACGGTTCAACTTGTAACCATAGTCCCTTAGAGTTTGTCGCATCCATAGTAGTTGTGCACAACAACTACCGGCTGCCACATACTCCGCTTCGGCTGTGGAAAGGGCAACGGAATTTTGTTTCTTGGATGACCATGACACTAGAGACCTACCCAAGAATTGGCAAGTCCCGGAGGTACTCTTCCTATCCACTTTGTCCCCGGCATAATCCGCATCGGAATAGCCTATTAGGTTGAACTTTGAACCCTTGGGGTACCCAAGCCCTAGGTTGGGTGTATGCACTAGATATCTCAAGATTCTTTTAACGGCCACCATGTGGCACTCCATAGGAGCGGCTTGAAAACGTGCACACATACACACACTAAGCATGATATCGGGCCTAGATGCACAAAGATAAAGCAAAGAGCCGATCATAGAGCGATAAACCTTTTGATCAACCGGCTTGTCTTTCTTGGTGAGGTCGAGATGGCCGTTTGTAGCCATGGGTGTCTTGGCGGGCTTTGCCTTGTCCATGTCAAACTTCTTCAATATGTCTTGAGTGTACTTGGCTTGACATAGGAAGGTGCCCTCCTTGAGTTGCTTGACTTGAAATCCTAGAAAGAATGTCAACTCTCCCATCATAGACATCTCGAACCTCCTTGTCATTATCTTACTAAAATCATCACAAAACGTTTGATTAGTAGAACCAAATATTATGTCATCGACATAAATTTGACACACAAATATATCATAATCAAAACGCTTAGTGAAGAGGGTTGCATCGGCCTTGCCCATTTCAAACCCCTTTTTCAAAAGGAAATCCCTAAGGCATTCATACCATGCTCTTGGTGCTTGTTTAAGCCCATAGAGCGCCTTATGGAGTTTGTACACGTGGTTAGGATACTTGGGGTCTTCAAAGCCCGGTGGTTGCTCCACGTACACTTCTTCCTTGATTGGTCCGTTGAGGAAAGCACTCTTCACGTCCATTTGATACAACTTGAAGTTGTGGTGAGTGGCAAAGGCAAGTAATATTCTTATTGACTCAAGCCTAGCCACGGGGGCATAGGTTTCGTCAAAATCTAATCCTTCTACTTGTGAATATCCTTTTGCCACCAATCTTGCTTTGTTCCTTGTTACAACGCCGTCTTCATTTTGCTTGTTGCGAAACACCCACTTGGTGCCCACAACATTCTTGCTTCTTGGTCTTTCTTCTAATGTCCAAACTTCATTTCTTGTGAAGTTGTTCAATTCCTCTTGCATGGCCATCACCCAATCCGAGTCCTCGAGTGCTTCTTCTACTCTAAATGGCTCCAAAGAAGAGACAAAAGAGTAATGTTCACAAAAATTGCAAACACGAGAACGAGTGATTACCCCCTTTTCTATGTCACCAAGAATTTGTTCCACGGGGTGATCACGTTGCACACTTTGATGCACTTTTGGGTGTGGTGGATGTGAGCTTGTTTGACCGCCGTCTTGTTCAATCTCTTGATCATGCGACATGGGTTCATCATCTTGTCCTTGAGCATGATCTTCATTGCCAACCTCTTGATCTTGATCAACTTGATCATGATTTGTGCATGGTTGGTCTTGACTTGAGGGGGAGGTTGATCTTGATCATTTTGCGGTTCTTGCGGTCTCACATCACCAAGTGCCATCCTTTTGATTGCTTCCCTAGGAGCCTCAACATCTGCATTGTTAATAACAACTTGCTCCCCTTGAGAGCCGTTAGATTCGTCAAACGTCACGTCCCGTGAAACTTCAACGCAACCGGTGGTTTTGTTAAAGACACGATAGGCGTGACAATTTGAGCCATACCCAAGCAAGAAACCTTCATCGACTTTAGGGGAGAACTTTGAAGTCTTGGGTTTCTTGTTGAGCATGAAACATTTGCTCCCAAAAACTCGAAAGTACGAGATGTTGGGCTTTTTACCGGTTAGTAGCTCGTATGGCGTTTTCCTCAAGAGTCGATGGAGATACAGCCGATTTGAGGCATGGCATGCGGTGTTGATTGCTTCGGCCCAAAAGCGATCGGAGGTCTTGTATTCATCAAGCATGGTTCTTGCCATCTCTACGAGAGTGCGGTTCTTTCTTTCGGCCACCCCATTTTGTTGCGGTGTGTAGGGTGCCGAAAATTCATGCTTGATGCCTTCTTCATCAAGGTACTCTTCAACTTGAGTGTTCTTGAACTCGGTACCGTTGTCGCTTCTTATGGCCTTGATCTTCACTTCAAATTCATTTTGTGCTCTTTTCAAGAATGTCTTGAGTACATCTTTCACTTCACCTTTATCACACAAAAAGAATACCCACGTGAAGCGAGAATAATCATCAACAATAACTAGTCCATATTTGTTACCGCCAATGCTTATGTAGGCGATTGGACCGAAAAGATCCATGTGTAGCATCTCCAATGGTCTTGTAGTTGTCACTATGTTCTTGGATGGATGTGGTGCTCCAACTTGTTTTCCGGCTTGGCATGCACTACAAATTTTATTTTTCTCAAAGCAAACATTCGTTAGTCCAAGGATATGACCGCCCTTTTGGAGTTTGTGAAGATTTCTCATACCGACATGGCCTAGTCGTCTATGCCACAACCATCCCATGTCGGACTTTGCAACTAAGCATGTGTCAAGTTTGGCTTTATCCGCGGTAAAATCCACAACATAAAGCTTCCCTTTGAGCACACCCTCAAAAGCAATCGAGCCATCACTTCTCCTTGAGACAATCACACCCTTGTCGTTGAACAAACAATTGTAGCCCATTCCACAAAGTTGTGAGATAGACAACAAATTGAAGTCAACGTTATCCACAAGCATAACCTTCGAAAGAGAATGCGGAAAAGTTAAAGGAATGTTACCATATCCCAACACATAGCCTTTTCCATTGTCTCCAAAGGTGATATATTCATTTCTTTCTTTGCTTGGCTCGAATGACTCGAACATTTTCTTGTCTCCGGTCATATGATTGGTGCATCCACTATCCACCACCCATGATGAGCCACCGGAGGAGTATTCCTACAAAACAATTTATGCTTTGGTTTTAGGTACCCAAATTTGTTTGGGTCCTCTCACATTAGTAACAAGTGCCTTGGGCACCCACACACAAGATTTGTGTGTCTTGTTGCGTGGCCCAACATATTTCGCATAGACACGACCATACTTGTTTCTCATTAGCACATAGGTCGCATCGAAATCATTAAAGAGAGCACAAGAGGGGTTAGGCACATTAGTACGCAAATCACAAATAAGAGAAGATTTGTTAGTATTCTTGATTTGCTTCTCCGTCTTGACTTGCTTATTTTGGTGTCCACTCTCTTTGGTGAACTTGATGAATTCGGTGCCGTTCTTGTTGATTCTTGCATTATGCTTGTCACCTTGCTTGTACCCAATGCCATCCTTCACATGTGACCGTCTCACATTGGTGTATGCACCCCTTGCATACTCGGCCTTGGCGTCATCAACGACCTTCTTCTTCTTTTGTGCTTGGTCTTGAAGCTCTTGCACTTGCTTCTTCAAGTCACCAATGGTCTTGATGTTTCTTGTACAAGCTTCAACATCAACCTTGAGACACCTAGAACACTCAATGCTAGACGGGGGCAAGACGAAGATTGAGAGGAAGTAGTGTTACACTTAATTTCCTCAAATTGCACTTTAAGAGAGTTGTGATCCTTTTGCAAGTTATCACACTTCTCTTGAAGTGTCACATTTGTGACTTTAAGTGTCACACTTTCATTTTCAACCATTTTTAGGGACTTCACTAAGTCCTCATTCTTCTTCCTCTCAACTTCTAGGAGCTTCTCAAGTTCAAGCACCCTTTGCTTCTCTTGAACAAGCATTTCTTCTTGTTTCTCAAGAAGTTCCTCTTGCCTCTCATTGTTCTCCTTTTCCTGCTCAATAATGTCCAACAAATCAAACATGTTAGGAATTTGAGAACTAGCATTAGTGTTTACCTTGGAGCCTTTGGCCATCATGCACTTGTGCCCGGTGTCATCTTCATCATCGGTTAAGCTTCCAAACAAGGAGGAGTTGGTCGGTGTTAGCCCTATTGCAAGTGAAGCAATCCCTCCCTTTTCTTCATCGGATTCCGACTCGGAGGAGGAAGATGATCCATCGGAGTTCCACTCTTGCCCAATGTGTGCTTCACCCCGACTGGTACTTTCTATGCTTCTTGTACTTCTTGTCACCCTTCTTGTTTTGCTTGTTCTTGTAGTTTTCCGGACACTCCGCCATGAAGTGACCTTTGTCTCCACAAATGTAGCACTTGTTTTTGGCATGCTCTTGTCTTGATCATCCTTCTTGAAGCTTCTCTTTGACATGAGCTTGTTGAATCTTTTCACGAAGAGAGCCATCTCATCATCACTATTATCATCACTCTCCTCAACCACCTTCTTATTCTTTTCTTGTTCGGCGTTTAGAGCCAAATCATTCTTGCTCCCACTAGCCTTTTCCTTGTCTCTAAGCAAAGCGTTGATTCTATTCCCTTGATCAATTTGCTGTTTTTGGGAAAGCACCTTTCCAATCACTTCATCGGTGGTAAAGTATCTAAAGCCATCTTTGTCCCTTATGTTGGACACTATGTTTGCATCCCATGCTTGCAATGCTTGTAGTAACCTTCTATTCACATCCAAGTCCAACACCTTCTCTCCAAGTGCTCTTCTCATGTTAACTATCCTCATCATCCTATCATGGGCTTCCCTTGGCCCTTCATCCGTCCTCATGACAAAGTAGTTAAACTCTTCTCTAAGCCCTTCTAGCTTAGACTCCTTCACACTATCAATGCCCTCATGAACCAATTCAAGCTTCAACCAAATTTGATGGGCATCCTCCAATCCGGTTACCTTCTCATACTCAGCGGGACTAAGTGCGGATACTAGAGCACTAGCTGCCGCCACATTACATCTTACATTGAACAAGTCTTGTGCGGTTGGCTTGCTTCTACATTCCCACAAGAATCCATTTTGAGTTACACTTCTCACATTTTGATGCATTGAGTCCAAATGTAGCAAGCATCTTTGTTTTCCAATGATCAAAGTATTGACCATCAAAATATGGTAGTCTACCGGACCCTTGTCCAATATGCTCATCTCTTCCGTCATTGTAGGAGTATGGTGTTTTGTTGTAGCTTAATGGTAAAGCACTTGGCACATTTCCATCCTTGGCAATTCCTTTTCCAAGCATCACCCGGTGAGTTTTCATGCCTTCCTTCACCGGTTACCTTAGGTGGTGCTTCACCACTACCACTAACGGTTGCATCTTTCTCATTTGCCATCTTTAATCTTCAAGCGGTGAGGCTTCAACGAAGATACCCGCTCCGATACCAATTGAAAGTCGCCTAGAGGGGGGTGAATAGGCGATAATCCTGAAAATCACTTAATTTAACAAATTAAATACGCAGGAAAGATTTGTCCGACTCAAATGTCCGACTATAGTAGGATAAGTCCGACTATGGACTAATATCCGACTAGAGTAGGACAAATCCGACTCCCTCGTGCGGAAAGGGGAACGGGAGTCAAGATGGACAAATCCGTGGAAATAAAGCAACAAGAAAGCAGCAAGCAACACTAGAAAGCTAGGGCTACAAGAAGACAAACAAGCAAGCCACCTATGCAAGTAAATCTAGGAATTTAAGCAAGAACACCCTAGAGCTATAGCACATCAATTTGCAAGAAATAAAGGGGAGACACAAAGACACACGATTTTTCACCGAAGTTCAGCTCCACCAAGAAGCCTACGTCTCCGTTGAGGAGTCCACCAAGGACCGGGTTGCTCTCAACCCTAAACCTCGTCAAACCGCCACAAAGGCCGGTTTAAATCCACTAAATCAAAGCTCCACGAAGGGAGGGGCAATACAAACGACCCGAGTCTCAACCACAAGCTTGGGAGCTCGCCGGGTAACACCTAACCGTCTAGGGGATGAATCCCCAAGAGTAACAAACACAACAAGTACCGGCGATGCAAAGAATCAAGTGCTCTTGAGTTGGAGATGAAGCTCAACGATCTTCTCCTCAATCTTCTCACAAATCCACCAAGGATTGGAGTGGGGAATCAAACTTGAAGAAGAGGAGAGCTTGAGTGAGTTGGGGAGTATTTTTGAGAGTGTGGGAAGTGCCAACCGCCAAAAGTGGACGAGGTCCACTTTTATAGCCGGGCACTCAAAAGAGCCGTTGGCTCGGATCCGACTCGGATATATCCGAGTGAGTAGGATAAATCCGACTCGCTAGGGTTTCGAAAGAATGGATTTCGCTCCGGAGTCCGAGTCTTAAATCCGACATAACTCGGATATGTCCGAGTACTCCCGTGGAGTCGGATATATCCGACCGAGTCGGATTGTCCGACTCCTAGGGTTTCAAGAAGTTGGGTTTCGCTCTCGGAGTCCGACTCTCGTCCGACCGAGTCGGATATGTCCGAGTATATGTGGAATTTCTTTGGCCAGCTCTCCGGAGTCCGAGTCCAATATCCGAGTGAGTCGGATATGTCCGACTCCAAATGATATTTTGTGTTTGGAATAAGTTTTGAGCACTTTCATTTTTCACACCTCACACTTGTGTGTCCCTCTTGATAGTACGGTGTTTCCTATACTCAAGACATAAATAAATAAAAGGCTTCAAAGCTTGATCTTGAGCATGAGTGATCCATTTATCAAAACTTGCACGTATGAGAGATTATGGCCACTTCCTTTTTGTGTTTCTTTGCTCTCAATTGAATTTTAGATATGCACTGCGCACAAGCTCATTTAGAATATTAGTCCTTTTTAATTGTATTGACGTCAATCACTCAAAACCATAATTAGGGGCCTAGATGCACTTTCAGTCTCATACGGCATCTAGGAAGCGTGTATGTGACGTGCAATCAGGTTTCTCCTGCAGGATGTAAATCGATTCGAATCGTTGCCCCTCACGAGTAACGAGTACCACTTGTCCCGTCGACCGGAACGTAGTAAGAAGAGAAATTTAATTGTTGATGATGATTAATTTGCTGTTTTGCTTATTACATTGTTTGGAAACATGTAATGCTTTAGCTTAGTACAAATTAAATGTAATCGTTGTTATAACTTAATGAACTACTAAAAGATTAAAGTAAGGATCCACTTATAGGCTGGCTTAGTGCTTAGTGTAGGATCGCTTAGTTATCCTACACCTCGGCCTTTGAATGTCTAGGAGTTGATTGTAGATGGCTACTTTGATCGGTCGGTCTTGCTGAGCTTTAGTTGCTCGTAGCTTTTCTCTATGTGGTTTTCGGAGGAACCAGTCGAGCAGGATGACATAGGTGGAGATGGCAATTGGCAGGACCAGTCCGAGGACGGAGGCCACTACACTTGGGTGTGGTGCGGTCCGGAGGAGTAGAGTCGTTGATGTGCCGGCAAGGTGGCTAGGGCAAAACACCCGTCCCTATCGGATGGCCCGTGGTGTATCGCCGTGAGAGCGATTGTATCTTATTTGCTTCCGTTAGTATGTTTTTTCCAAACTTATTTTCTTCCGGATTTATGAGACTCGTAATGTAATATTGTATTCAAGATGAATGTAAGATACTTGTACCTTATGTTCATTGTATCATGCTTATGTTGCATGATGTAATCATCGGCTATCACATCGCGTGATGCCACCCATGATGATTTTGGAGATGGAACCGCTTCTTCGTGAGGCGGGTCTGTCACAACATCGACTCTTTTTACTATTATTCACTTTCTTTCCCATTTCACCGCATTTGTATCGAATTAACCTAGGACAGTCATAATTGATTTGATTTTTTTTTACCAACTTGGATTTGGAAGCAAATTAGACCCACCGTAAGAGAATTTGACTTTTTTTCCCAATCCAGGTGAGAATGTTATTGAGTGACAGAGATAGTTTTCCCCGACTTATCATCCTTACCCGCGCCGGAGCCGCTGTCGAGCTCGCATATGCCTTCCCATGGTGGTGAGGCTCTTCTTGGTGTTTCCCTCACCGTTCCCACAATAGATCCGTTCCCGTGGTGGCCCTCCCTGGTGTTTCCCACACCCGAGCTCGTTATCGATCTTCGGCGCACGGTGGTGGCCTGGTGAGGCGAGCTCACAATGGTGACATCGGTAACTCGATCATGGCCCATCGGACGAGACATCGGCTGGCTAATTAACTTGATCGTAGCCCATTATGGTAGCAGGAATCATTGTATCAGATCAGTAACTTACGTGGAGGGAGGCATCGACCGGCTGATTAGATTACAGATCGGATTGGGACGTCGACTGGCTGATTACAAATCGGATCAGACCACAGAACATATCGGACATCGGTAACTTATGTGGAGGCGACACCAAATGGTAATTTACGT
Source organism: Chloris gayana (assembly GCA_031894775.1). Taxonomy (NCBI): domain Eukaryota; kingdom Viridiplantae; phylum Streptophyta; class Magnoliopsida; order Poales; family Poaceae; genus Chloris; species Chloris gayana. The sequence continues at coordinate 29,724 of JAUNZO010000106.1, read as the reverse complement.
GAACGCGGACACCAAAGAGAAAGTAGAAGACCATGGGAGAAATAATATACAGACCGTGGTAACTGTACTCATGCCCCATCTATGATCTTATATATTGAGAGCCCTATAAAAGCAAACATACATATTTTGTTTTGGATTCGTTCATGGTCCAATGGATGAGATTTAGTGCAAAATGAATATATACCCCCGAGCGTGGGGCCGTGGGTGCTAGCACTACATAGGCTTTTGTGGGTGTTATTAGCGGCATTGCTAGCGTAAAGTAGGACACATGTTCGATTAGGGTTGCATGTGGTGGATGAAAATGGGATTGAATCTCAAACTTCATTTGCATTTTCCTCTTGAACTATGAACAGAATTTTAAATCCATTCGAACTCTGCTCTTATGTAGATTTAATACAACAAAATGGTATCCAACATGCATACATTCTGATCCTTAAAATTTTAGGACATGAGAAGTTTATGCTTTCTGAATTAAAATAATCATCATTTTTATTGCAATATTAAGCTATCTGAAATTGTTTATGAACATGTTGCATGTTGACAAAAATGTTTTGAAAATGTGTATTCATTATTGAAACGGAGATTTTGTCATAATTGTAATAAACGTTGGCAATTTGAACTGTTTGTCTAAACTATATGGTAATGGGAAATTAAGAGCATCTCTTTCAATGTTGGGCCGACTTATTGGGCCATAGAAATTGTTTGCCTCGTGTGTAATCACCTGCATATATGATGTCTGTAAGGCTATCTCCAACAATGACACCGAAATTCGGAGACCCACATAGGCAACTGAGTGTCCAAGCAGCTAAAGGGACGTCACCAAAAAATGCTTGTCTCCAACAAAAGACCGAAACGATAGGCAACGGGAGCCGGAGAGACCCTCGTGCGGCGGCAGCGTAGAGGCTGGGCGGGATTCGGCGGCGCGCGGCTGGGTGCGACAGCTCGTGGCGGCGCTCGGGTGATGGGGTGCGGAAGCGCGCAAGGTCAGGCAGGATTCGGCCGCGCGTGATGCCAGGATTCAGCGGCGCAGGGTCCGGGCGGGATGCGGCAGCTCGCGGCGGCACGGAAGCCGGGCAGAATTCGACCGCGGCACTGCGAGGTGGAGCGGAGCAGCGCGTGAAGTCAGGATTCGCCGGCGCTGAGGCCGCGCGAAGTCGTTGGAGCACGATGGAGGGCACCAAAGTGGATAGGGTAGCTCGATGGCGTGATGTATTTCTGGATCAGCTCCCAGGTAGGTTCATAAAATGGATCTCTGAATGGTCATCTGTTGGAGGCATATTTTAGATGGTTTACACCCCATTTTTGGTTTGGGTCATCAGATAGGTGGTCTGTTGGAGTTAGCCTAAATCATATACATATGATTCCCTAATTTAGCAACATATGAATCACTTTAAGATCTGTGCAAAAGAGGAATTCATGACAAAGGGGGATGCAGGCTGCCGACTAAAATCAGGATATAGTGACATGTGGCATATTTGAATTGGTCTCGGATGAGTGTGATTTAACTTAGGATTGAACTGGAAACCTTGAACATGTGTTTTTGTTCAAACCACGAATTCCATTATGAATCCAGCTCAACCTATATGTTATTTATAATTAATTCTATACAATGAAATCCAATATGCATAGATGCAATCAATCAAACAGGCATCGAAGCAAAACTTGTGCTTGTGCTATGTCAGATTCAAATAAGGTTAGCTATTGTGGGCTGGATCATGCTGATGTGAACAACGGTTCTCGATCTTAAAGGTTTAGAGAACTCTTGATTTAACAGAGGTAAAGCACAAAGTCGATTTGTTTCAAACAAAACAATTGCAGCACCACATATCATCTCGAGTTGGAATGGTGTTGGTTGTATCTGAAGGAGTGTTGTCCTCATCAAATACTGAGAATAATGGCTGGAAAATCAGAATTCAAGCATGTCATGCATGATTGAAGCGGATCACCGACTAAATTTTGTGGTCTATATATAAATGAGATGTAATAAATAGTCTCGATTACTTTATAATACCATCTCTCGCTGGGCTTGATTCAAAATGGGCCTCATACAAAGATTTGGGCCATGGCTATTATATTTTGATGACCCAATTTGTCACTAATGTCTGGATCACCGTTGGACCAAGTCTGTTCTATGATACTAGCATATAGGAACGTTCCAGATGCATCGATCTGTCATTAATGAGAAATATCATTCAAGTTGATCTAAGCCATGAGATACATGAAACAATTTTTTGTTAGAAATCCGTTTCATGCCTTCATCGTATGACGGAATACATATATCATTGAATACCACATTTCTTGTTGGAGTAATGGCGCAGGGTTCATAAATAGGGCCTATCCTCTTACCACTACACTGTCGGGATAAAACTTCATCTTCAGGAGACAATAGTTTAGGGAGCTAGGGAACAGATGTTTGCTACACATTGCTATGACTGTTTCCCAGTTGTGTTGGATTTTTTCGGGCAACACCGCCCTTTCTACTGTTCTAGGCAAATAGCAAGTATTTTAAAGTAACTGCACGGTTATAAGAAGGTTGTATGGTGGGCACTACCAGCATGAACATCAAGTCTGACGTTGAACAAGATACACTTTGGAGTTATAAGTCACACGCTAGAGGATGACATTTATGAAAAGAAAAAAGCCGAGAGGCAAGAGCACATCTGTGGGGCATACCTGACGAAAAATGTTTGTTTGACACTGCTTCCCTTTAAATGTGCTGCTTTATTTTTTTCAACATACTCGAACTATAATTTTAGAAGTGTGAGAGGCCAATACAAGATTACATCTGTGGGGCTTTCTTAACAGCAAAAAAAGTTACGAGATGAGCCCTTGAAACTACTACAGGTATCACAACTTGAGTCCTGTCACTATGACTGTAAGAAAATGTAAAATAATAATAGTCACAAGAAAAACATATCACATTGTGTTTATTAATTATATATATATATATATATATTACAATATTTGATTTGGAAATATTTCAACAAAATTAAGGTTTGATCATGTAACATATCTGCTCCCAGGAATTCAATTACTCCAGATGGATGCACATTAGCCTGATATTATGCACTAAAAGACAAATCTATATTTGGCAATTTACTGACAACTATTTTATTTGTTATCTGCAGAAGATATTTGTAAAGATACAACAGTACATACAAAAATGTTAGTCATGCTAAATCTAAGTGACAAATTTTTCTTTTGGAAACCTAACTCACAAATAACAGTTGGTAAGCACATAATCTATTTTCCGGAAGGCATGAGCAGCCGATGGATTCAAAAACATTTTCCTTTATGATTTTAAAATTGAACTAACCTCTATACACACTAGCTAGAATAAAAGTTATTTCAGCAATCGAGGTATCAGTGCTGTATGCGCAGTATTGATTGCTATCAATATCGTAGCATGAATAGACCTTGGCTGGAGCATGATGGCTACATTCTTATTTTTGTAGTTGCAGAAAAAAAAAACGTGTCTCCCATTGAATCCATATGCGCAGATAATTATTATATACCTTTCTCGATAACAAGGAGTAGAAAAAAAACTTATACCTTAGTGGGTATCAATATTTGTAAGGACCGAACATGAGTCTGCGTCTCAATATATCAAATAATTTGAGGTGACAAGACATGTAGAGTTGTACCGGCATGAAACCAATTTCTCATGCATCTTTCACAGTGCGGTACTACGAAAGCTTGTGGATGCAAAGCCTGTAGCCATATGTGTAAGCGTGCCTGCCCCACAAGAGGATTGGGATGTAGCCATATGTGTAAGCGTGGTTTGGATGTGGGACATTACAAGCTAGCTAGCTGCTTACCTGGCACTAGAGCACATTTCTCATGTGACTTGTGGCTGCATGTTACATTCTTAATGTTCTCACCCATAAAATACACACCAGAACTGGTCTACTACACGGGAAGTTACTCTTTTGAAAACAGACAAATTAAGCACTTGTTGCAATAAGTCGAAAATATGAAAATACTTCAGCCGAATCAACAATGGCACCTGCGAGTACATTACCCAAAATTTTTGGCCAGTCCAAAGCAACACACAATTGCCTTTCATGGCTAATTTATAGCAATAATTAGCCACGCCAATCGAAGAAAGCAAAAAGGAAAATTATCACCACTGTAATTGTAATAAAAGTGGCCAAAGATACCTGCTATAATTTTCTGCAAATACCAAACATTACCAATGTAATTAAACAGACTAAAAAATCCAATATCTATAAACTACACACACAAACACACCGTACCACTACCTAACGCAAGTCGGTTGCCTACCAAGCCAGTGAACTGAGAGCTGCATGCCATCACCGTCAATGGCATGTGTGACATCGACCGCAACGGGCCGGCTAGCAAACTTCGTGCCATCACAGTCGACTGCCAGTGTGATGCTGATGTCAAGGAGCCAGAAAATTTTGGGCGCCATCAAGGTCAACAAGTCGGACGCAGAGTTCTCACGGCCAATATGGTGACTTTTGCACGCACATGGTTCAACACCGTCTTCTGGAAGGGTATCTCCAGTGCCATCGCGACCACCAAGCCGGGCATATGTGGTAGTCCTTCTTCATCCTGTACAACGTTCTCTCCGATGTGCAACTAACCATTTGATTAACTGCATGATTGCCAGCCCAGCCACTACACCACAGTCCATTATCAGCGTCCTACTGTTGGTCGGTAAAGGCCGCTTCAACAACTGACTGTGAGTCGCTAAAGAGCTTTAGCGACCTATGCTTTCGGTCGCTATAAGTGGCGTCGCTGAAAGTTTTAGCGACCCACTACTTTTTTAGCGACCGATAATCAGTCGTTGTAGCCAAAGAATTAGCGACCCACATAGCAACGTTAATAATGGAATTAGCGACCAATGATCCGTTGCTAATAAACTTAATGACAACACTCATAGAATATTCATTAATACTAATCCGCCATTAATTATGCATTGACAGACACAGCTAGGGCAATTATACACTAAAAGTCACACCTGGCACCCAACCAATCGACTTGCACATGTGAAAATGTAGACATAATGCTCAATTCATAACAATAAAATGGACATTTATATATAACTGATTATAAGTTCTCACAAGGCAACAAAAGATTCAAAAGACCATTCTGTCACAAGGCCAACAAATTAATGCCAAATTGTCATGACATCATCTAGCTAGGTTTCCTATTACATACAAAAGTGCAATCGATGTTGCATCACATGAAATGTTTTGTACAAAATTAGTCACTACAAATCATCATTCGAGAACCAAAAGTAAGGCTTCACAGGTGTATTAGGTAGTCATCAGCCACTTGAAATTTTTGAATCGAAACTGAAAGCTTCTGGTCATAATATTGCCTAGTAATTCTCAATACTTCCTGCAACAACCATGACCAAGCAAATGAGCATTAAGTCTAACTAGTCCATTAACCCGTGCATCCACACGGGCTAAGAGAAAATAAGTTTGTTAAAAATTATTGTGTCAAGACTTTGTATATGGAGAGGACTAAGTTTCTTTGTCATGATAATTAATGTATTCTACAATAACAAATAAGAATACAACTTTTAGAGGTAAAACTCACCGCCTTGGTTGAGATGGCTCTTATGCATATACATATCTAGTCCATCAGCTCATGCTCCTGCATGGGCTACCATAAATTATGAATCTAAATGAAAAAAAATACACAACAACATGAGACGGGTAGGAAAAAAATACACCAACATATATAGGAGCCGGAAGTAGAAATAAATCCTGCGTGGACCATTAAATATATGGGATAACCCAATATATTGATCAATATACGTTTGTAACTCGGTCAGGCCTCATGTGTCTGATGTACACTGCATGCTACAAATTGGGCTCGCTGTCTCAATGGTTGGTGCGCTACAACAGGCACACAGACTCTCTTCAGACATGTATCCTCAATTATGATGGAACTGTTCCTTCGCTGATAGATTGTTGGCTTAAAGAATAATGGACCAAAAGAAAAAGGGAATAGAAGAATAGAATCCCATATGTTTTGGTTAAGTAGCCACCAAATAACAAAAATAAGAATCTCGATTTGTTACCACATATAAAATGCAAGAATCTCAAATTAGATGGAAGAAATCCTGATTTCCACTTCAATTTCAACCAAAACCTAGCTGAGCACATTCTTTTTAGAAAATATATGATACAAACATACAATTTGAACTAATTGTCAGGTTATTGTTAATATGGCTTTTTGGTCTCGCTATATTCTAGCTTTGATGGACATACAGGCATGTCCAGTTCTGTACATCTTTTTCTAAAACCTAGGTTTGTCAATACTACGATTTTTAAAAACTTCAAACACCCAAGCAGGGCCTAATAGTTACCTAAAATTGCTAGATATGCATGCAATTTTTATGCCAAGTAAAATTCAATGTATAATACCTGTAGAATGGGGTGAGGATGCCTTCTTGGAAATCTTGAGCTGAGAAGAAAATGACAGTCATTACATTCCATACATTCCAGTGATTACTCTTGTCAAATAAAAGGAAACAACAAATGCTAGTCTTATTCCACACTTTCAATCCCTTCTTCCAACTTCACACACGAATAGCTTGTCTGATTTCAATCCCTTCTTCCAACTTCACACAAGAATATAGCTTCTCTGATGGCAACGTCTCTTGTGCAGAATCTTGCAAATACTACATTGCATTGAACTGATTAATATGCATATCATTCACAAATTTAGGGGGAACATCAACATTTTTGGTTAATTCATAAACACAAATGATTCTTATGCACTATGTTTTTTATATTTAGGGGAAATATTCATATGTCATTCAAAAATCTGCATACAAATCATTCACAAGTCTGCATATAAATCATTCAGACATGTACACATAAATCATCTGCACTACACAATATTCACAAAGGGGGATTCAGAACCAAGTGACACTGAATATTGGAGTCCGGCACGATGGCCACTACCTGAGTGCGTTGTTGCCTTGAACAAGGGACGGCGGGACGAGCAGGCGAGGCGGACGAGTGCGCGGCGGCACCTTGCTGCAGGGCGCTGCCGGCTGCAGGGTCGGACTGTAGGGCACTGCAGGGCTGCGTGCGGCCGGCAGGGCTGAGGGGCGTGGCACTGCTGCAGGGCGGGGCGCGGCGGCCAGATGCACGCTGTGACTGGGCAGCCAGATGCGGTCCACGGCGGCCGGATGGAGGGCGCTGCGGTGGCTGGATGCGCGGTGTGGCACGGATGCAGGGCACGGCGGCAGATGGATGCGCGGCGCGGCATGGATGCAGGGCGCTGCGGCGGCCGGATGCGCGGCGCGGCACGGCAGCTGGATGCGAGCGTTGGGTGCGGCTGGGCTGGGACTCGGATAGAAGAAGAAGAAAAAAGAAAATCGTGTAGATAAGGAAGGAGGAGAGGTAAATGCGCGCCCGTGGTAGTGTAATTTTTTAGACTTGGCGCTCATGCTGTGGGATTTTGGTGTTTTAGTTTTAGCGACCAACACCAGGACGTTGAATATCACTTTGAACGACCGATTGTCCGACGGTATTATTTGTTATTATTAGCGACCGATTGTTCGTTGTTATATTTCAAATTAGCGACCCACGGTCTGACGTCGGGTTTTAGCGACTTTCTGTTGGTGCCTGATGTTGGTCGCTAATATTCAGCTGTGGTGTAGTGAGCGCTCTTGCCGGTAAGTGCAACTAACCATTTGATATTTAAGTTTTATTTTAAAAACTTTAGTCTGAACCTGTTCACTACAAGGGAAGAACAAAAGTGAATAATGATACATACTTTTTTTAAAAAAATTAACAAATCACACAGTTCTCGCTGATATACATATATTAAATAAATCTATAATTTGAAAATACTTACACTGATTAAGTATGATTTGTTCCCTAGTACAATATTTCAGTCTCAGAAATCCCTGTTAGTTGAAACGGATGCACAATTCAGTGAAGAATTTTCAAATTATAAAAATGGCTGCATTAATAGACTAAAATATTAACCTGTATTTTGGGATAGACCACAGTTGCAAGTAAACACTATTTATAGTCTGTGACACCTATTCGACAAGGTATGAAATGTACTTGCAAAAAGATTATGATAAATGTTAACTCTCAAATAAGTATTTAATAAGCACTTAAACAATCCTTTTATCGGCAAAACCGGAAAATATATTAACATATATGATATTTTTGGGGTTAAAATTGAAGTAACATTCAAAATAAAATGGATCGATATATGGGATGAATTCGTAATTAAGCTTATATTGTTGTATCTGTTAAGCATGTTTGAAATGTCACCCTTATGCTGCCATAGTTGTCTCCTTCCATAAGGCATTTGGTCTCCTTTAATTAATATTAAATTTTATCAGGTCAATAAAGCTTAAGAGGATACTAGCCGATCAATCAGTGCAATACTTGCACGGGCTAGAAAACTTTAAACATGAGCGATGCATATCTCCACCCCTTAAAAGCACCAGTCAAAATTATACTAGGTCCACCCCACTAATTAACCCTCTACAGTCATAGTTTTATCTAAACGCACCCCACTAATTGTACACAGAAGTACCCATATTACAAATCGGATGGACATTATTTTACGTTGGAGACCTACAGCAAATCCAAGGGCTGGAATCGTTGTGATCTTCCACCCGCACCGCACAAGGCACGAACATAATCCGCTCACCCCAGGCCACGTATACACCAGAAATCAGAGAAGAAAAAACGCACGTACCATCCTCTCCCAACCGCCTCTCTCCTAGGCCCTAGCCACCGCTCGCATCCTTTCACTGGTGACCGACGACAAGTACCGGCGCCTGTCACTTCCTCACCAAGATCGCTGTGCCACGCGGGTCAGCGAGGAGAGTGCCTACACAAAAACAGCAGCTGCGACCCAGCGTCGCTCCGATCCCGCGTGGCGCCGAGGAGGAGCAGTAGTCGACAAATCAAGCCCTGGATCATCGTGCCTTTCCTCCGCTGCCGAGTGCCATCACTTCCACAAGTTTGTGCAAAGTTTCAGTTTGTCTCAAGTTCTGATTAAGTACCGGCGATTAGAATTTAGGATGAAATTTGGCTTTGTCCTGGCATCAAGAAAGAAAGTGATCGAGGGGAGTTCATCGTGAAGCGGAGGAAGGATGCCACTGCTACAGCCATGGCCACGGAACTTCGTTCACTGCCCCTGCCTTATGCAATCCCCGCCGCCCGCCACCTCTCCACTCAGCATTAGGCTGTCATATTATTTATTTATTTTAATAGCTCCTTGTTTGCTTACGGACTACATCTGTTGATGCTCTAACTGTTTTGGTTTCTTCAGTCGTTTTGCAAGTGATGAATTTTGATATGCTATTTTGGTGTAAGCACTGGTGCGGCAAAGCAATAGGCTACCTTTAGATAATTTTGAGTTGTGACGAACGAGAAGCCAGTAAGTCTTTTTTACAGGTAAATAACCAACTATATGGATCATCTCTTATGGAATTTCTTTTTACTTTCTTATAATTATTTGATAGAAATATCTCTATATGAGAAAATCTTATAATATGATAAATTGGTTCCAGTAATACCCTGTGTGGGATAGAATATCTCTATATGATAGAATTCTTAATAGGTAAAAGTCTATTTTACTGCCCTAAACAATTCACTTTGTCAATTTAGTATCCGAACAAAATCTTGGCTCATTTTACTGTCTCAAACAATTTAGGTCGGTGCAATTTAGTCACCGGTGCAATTTGTGTTTTTCTTATTTCTCTTTGTACGCTTTAACTTTGAAACTAAAATCTTGTGTTATATTAGATGCTATCAATCTCTATGTAATATAAAGTATCCTATATTTTTTATAAATATTGTCCAAACAAGTTTGGAACTCTATGGTGCATATAATATTTGATGCTACTAATACTATAATATATGTTCTTAAAACATGTCTTATATTTTTTTAGCGCTGGACAATATGGTATTTATTATTTGTAAAATTTCAGCTTCAAATTCAAAGCGTATAAAGAGAAATAAAAAAGATATGGTGATGCTAACATACCTTCCTATGTATTAGGTCAAATTCAAAGCTTAAATTTTCTCAAATCAAGATATGGACAATATTGTATTCTCAAATTCGAAGTTTAAAATTTCAGCTTCAAAATCAAAGCTTCCTCTTCTTAATCTTATGGTGATGCTAACAAACCTTCCTATGTATAACAGCTAACTCGATTGGATAGCAAAAATAAACTATATGGAGTATTGGACATGCTCAAGTAATATAATTTTATGATCTATTTATGTATGGATGGGACCGTGTAATATGATTGTATTAGGTCATGTACTCAAATATTATTTCATATCTAATGAATTTTGATATTGTCATATTATTCCTTTTTATAATCGTGGCGTTAGCACGGGCACATTGTACTTTAAACATAAGAGCATTTTGCTATGTGATGTGCTCTTTGACCCTTTATTGTCTAACCATCTCTAAAATTTCTGAGCATTATAATTTGTTTACGTTTTCAGGTCTATCCTTTAAAGTCATCACTAAGTTCCATAAAGTTTCATGTTTTATAGTTTGAAAAAATGATTTATCACTCATGTCATTTTTTCTCTTTTTGGTTAGTGAAAACTATAAAGCATGCATAGTAGGCATATATTATGTTACCAATTAATTAGATTGCTTTATGAGTTTTCACATTATGATGTACTAACTAATGCATACACACGTCTATTTATTAATAAAAGGAGATGACCCTCCAACCACGGTGTCTAGAAAAAATAGAGGAATAGGCTAGAAATTCTCAAAAAAAAAAAAAAAACATCGAGCCCTTAATCACCTTCCAATATACATAATGAAATAAATCAAACTGTTAATCGAGCTATACTTACAATTCTCACCATCCTTGCGGCCCTGTGGAAAATCCCATCGTATCCTCCACGAAAAGGAAAACCAACGTACGCATCCTTCTTTAAGACCAGATCCCATCTATCATAAGCCACAGAAAAACGAATCTCCCTACAAAGATCGCATCATGCATGCCCAGCGCAAGTTCACCTCACTGCCACGCCGATCCCATGCAATCAAAGCTGTGGGGACCGATTCTCCATATGGATCCATGCTGATAGCAGGGACGACGACATGATGCAACATCAACGATGCAAGATCCATCAAGGTGTCGCATTGACGCCTCATTAAAGCTGAGCGCACGAATATGAAGGTATGAATCACGTGAAGCTTCATTAATTACAAGGGATTTCTGGTGATAATTCCAGTGGAAGACGAGGTCAGGGTTATCTTTGTGCACAATTCTGCTATTTGATCTATATTGGACAATACTATTAGATATAGGGGCATTAATTTGAACTAATTTTAAGCAGTTACTTTGTAGCGATTAGAAATATATTACTCCCTCCGTTCTTAAATTGTTGACGCCGTTAACTTTTTTCATTACGTTCGACCATTCGTCTTATTCATAATATTTTTTTAAATATGTGAAATTATAAGTCACGTTTCAACTTCCGTTCATGATAAAACAAATTATAATAAAATATTTGATCAGTCATAAACTTTTTTGAATAAGACGTACGGTCAAATGTAACGAAAAAGGTCAACATCGTCAACAATTTAAGAACGGAGGAAATACATGTTTTGGATCCTCGTACAGAGGCTTCATACAGTTGCAACAGAAGCTCTGTCAATGTCAGTTCATATGAACTTCCCCATTTGCATCTCACCCAAGCATGGGACACTCGTGGTGCACAAAGGCTTATGTAAGTATGGCCTCCGGGACATCGAAATAAAAATTCAAATTTTTACAGATACGTGTAATCTGACCTTGCTTGATGCATGTTAGCAGGCCAATAACATTGCCAATGGCCATGACTCGGAACCTACTGTGACGTGATTGTACATGATTTGAAAAAGTGTCTGGATATAAAAGGTAATAGTTCTATTCCCTTGAAATAAAGTATATATTGTGCTTCTGAAATCATTTATCCTTTATACAGCTTGACCAGAGGTATATTTGCTGTTAATTTCTGTATGTAGATATTGACTATTTAAAGTGACCTGTGTAGATTTGTCTCACAGTTGAACCAGTGCACACTGATGCTATTACAATACGTCATTAGTAAAACTTTATTCCTGTAAACTGTGTAAATGAAGAAAATAGCACTTTTGATGACCGAATGCCTCATACATACTTTAGATGAGTGGATCCCAATGCATCTTAAGAGATCTCTTTGATAAGGAAACGGATTGTATATATACTTCAGCAAATTACATGTTGAGGTATAGTATCAAGTGAATATGATGAAAGTTGGTCTCATAAAAAAATTGATACAAGTTTGTTGTGATAACTTTAGACAAAATTCCATCATCATTGGCTTGACCGTAGAAAGTAAAATATTCAGTGTACGTAGTTATATGAACTATTCACTACTACAAAAGAAGCTTGTAATAACACCTCGTATTTTCCAGTAATAGCGGGCACAAGAAAATACGCTATTACAGTGTGTAGTCGCTGACGTCATCGTGGTTAACGCTATTGTAGTGTTCACTGTAATAGCGGGCAATGATGACATCATCGACGACCGATATTGAAAATGGCCAGTAATAGCGGGCACAATGACATCAGCAACGACCGATATTGAAAATAGCTTTGTAATAGCGGGCATAGTGACATCATATTTGTGCCCGTTATTAGTGTGCACCACAAACCCAGCTAAAAGCCCATTTGAGCCCGCTTCTATATATATAGGAATCCTAGGGTTTGAGAGGAGAAGTCCCAGCTCCCAGTCCCAGCCGCCTCTCTCCTCTCTCTCTCTCGTGTGCGCGCAGCAACGCGGCTCCACCGCCTCTCCCCGCAGCGCCGCCCTTCCCCGACCTCTCGCCCTCCACGACAACGAGCGCGGCGATGCCCCTCCTCTGCTCTTCCTCGGCAACGCGACACGGCGCCGCCCTCCTGCACCCTTCCTCGGTAACGCGACACGGCGCCACCCCTCCTCCGACCTTCCTCGGCAACGCGGCACGGCGCGACCCCTCCCCGACCTCGCCGCGGCCCTCCTCCGCCCTTCCCCGGCGACGCGGCATGGCGCTGCCCCTCTCCGACCTCACCGAGCCCCTCCTCCGCACGTCCCCAGCAACACGGCACGGCGCTGCCCCTCCCCGGCGCCGGATCCGGCGGTGGGGCGATCGGATCCTGCTCCCCGCCACAAACCGCACCTCCCCGGCACTGGATCCGGCTCCTGGCCGTGCCCTGCCCCTCCCCGGTGCCGGATGCGGTGAGGTCGTCCCGAGGAACGGGCTTTGTGGGTCAGGGTCGGCACCCTATTTTCTCTTTTTTTTTATTTTTTTCTGTATCACAGCAATAGCGGGCGTTTTGTCCGATATTGTAACACCTCGACTTTTAATAATGTTTACGTAATAGCGGACTTTTTGCCCGATATTACTGGCAGTTTTCACCCGATATTGAAGGCCTCTTTTCTACTAGTGATTGCTTCTGTCATGTTGATAAAATATATATACAATGAGGTGTAGAACAATATATTAGTGAACTTTTCAATAAGAGCTTGATAGATGTACACTTTAATAATATATAAGAACTATTGGTCTAGCCCGTGCGAATGCACGGGCACATTGTCTAGTTACACAATAACATGAACCATGGTGAACTTCATAGGATGCAGAACTTAGCATTACATGAAAATTCATATAGCATATCATCTATTGAATGGGAGAAACCAAACCACCAAATAGCTATGATGAACTCGACTAGGTTTATGCAGTCCAGAATTAAACAATGGAAACATCATGGTGTATCAAACCCTTTAAATGCATAAACATGTCTACCATATATTTATTTATTGTTTTAAATTGGAAAGGTAATATGTATTGAATGCATATATGCATCAATGAGGAAGTTAAATGTTAATAATTCTTTAGCGGATGTGCATGAAGCACTCTTGAAATGTTATAGCTTGTCAATGGAAATTATGCATGTGAACATACTATTAGTATATTGATATATTCATCATTGGATATGAAGTTCATCTTTGGAATTTGTTACTATTACCTGTAGCTTTAGTTTTAAACATCCGTCGAAGATATCTAGCCAAGGCTGGTTTGCACTCTGTGAAAGTTAATAATTAAGGTATAGCTCTCCTACTTTGCATGATCAGCATTGGACCTCAAGTCGAGATAATTATGCTTCATAAGGATGCTCGGGAAGAGGTCAGCTTTTACCTTCTTGCTACTCACTTCGAAACTGTGTTGCTCGGATGATTGATCCCTTTATTGCCACTGAAATTCTCTTGCCGGTTATATGACCTCCATGGCTTTGCAGTTGAAAATACAACTACCGGAAACACCCACTATAGCTGCACTCATAAATTCACGTAACGGTGGTCTAAAAAAAATCCACCACTACAAATTTGAAATGATTTTTTACGGAGGATCACGATGTAATCCACTTTTAAAATTAATTTTAGTGGCGGGTAGCATTACAGTCCACCTCTACAAATGCAGCCCAATTATAGCGGCCCATCACAATGTGGCCCATATTTAAAAATCATTTTATAGCGGCGTACCACAATGTGGCCCACTGCTCGACCTATTTTTTTTATCTGGCCTGTTTAGCCCAAGTCACCATATGAAAACAAGTCCACACTCAAACCCTAACTGTTCTCTTTTTCTGCCATGCAGTCGTCTCTCTCTCTCTCTCTCTCTCTCTCCGATGACCCCAACTTCGGGTGCCCTCTCTGACCCTCCTCGCTCCCCACCTCGCCACTATCAAGCCCAAGGCGGCACGCGGCCAGCCTCACGTGCTAGGTCCGGCTACGAGCACGGGTGGCGGTGGCCCTTCGGTGCTGGCGCAGCCGGATCCTGCTCGGGTGCGAGTGCAGCAAGATCCAGACTGGGCGCGGCCAGCATTGGCCCCTCTGGTGTAGGTGCGGAAGGATCTAGTCGGAGGAGTGGATCAGCTGCTGGCGGTGGCGGCCCTTCCGGGTACATCGTCCAGTGGCCCCTCAGGTGTAGGCATGGTCGGATCCGGCTGGGGTGCGGGCGTCCACGGCCCCTATTGGCACGGTAGCTGAGGTGCTGGTAGCGACGCCACCTCCGGGCGTGGCGTGTGGTGATGGCCCATCCGGCAGTGCAGGGTGCACGTTGCAACACGGAGGCTGAATTCCGGCCGCTCCGGCTGGCTTTTTTTAATTATTTGTTAGTGGCAGGTGACATTACCACCCGTCACTATAGTGAATGGTTCAGCGGTGGGTAATTGGATCCGCCGTTGTAGGTACGTATTTTTAGCGACGCACACAATATTTCGCCTGCTGCTACAGTGCACATTTCACTGTTGTGTACTGTCATGATGCTTACACAGATAGCATTCACATGAAATATACTTTAAATATAATATAGCTCATCCGTGAAAATTATGTAAGAAACTATAGAGTCTGTACTGATATCTTCATCATATGACAGGAAGATCTTCTTTGCAATCTGTTATTATGTGCCATTTTTTTCTTTGAATCATACTTCAAAGTTTATCTAGCTTATGGTTTGTATGATGAAGAGAGTACAATAAGGGACAGATCTCCTACTTTGAATGATCAGTATTAGATCTCAAGTTGAGTTATTGTAACACCCTGATTTTTAAAATTTGCAATAAAATAAAATTTTAATTCATTTTATTATGGTGCTAGTAGTTATCCTAGGATAAGTAATTAACTTCTATTAAAATTATTTTATTATTTATAAAATAATGTTTGTTGCATTCATGCTGCTAGTTGCATTAGGTTTTTGTTGGTTGAAAATTTGATTTATAAAATCGAATAGAATTCATTCGAATTTATATTACAAACTAGAAAGTAGAAATAAGAAAAGAAAAAGAAAAAGATAAAAACCCCGGCCATGGGCCGTTTTCTTTCCCCAGCCTAACTTCCCCCTTCCCTCTCTTCTTCCTCGCCTCCCGGCCCGACTCAACCCAGCCTAAGCCCGCCCGAGACCGCCCGAGACCATCCCAACCCGACTTGGATCGGAGCACGAATCCCGCTCCGATTCTCGGCCAACCTTGGCATGCGTGCCACGCCCCAAGCCCCTACTTAAGCGTCGCACCCCGTCCCTCTTTTTCCACACTCGAAAACCCCCAATTTTCGTGACCTAGTCGCCGCCTTAGCCGCCGCTAGCCCAACGCCGTCGCGCCGCCGCCCGGAAGCTTCGCGACCCCTCGGACCGCGCGCCGCGCTCCGTCTTGACCCACCGCCGCCGCCGCAAAGTTGGGGGCCAAGCCATCGACCGAGACGCTCCCGCGACGCCGCCGTTTCCCGCCGCCCGAGCTCCACCGTCGCGAGCCGCCTCCGCCTTCTCCCACCGCCGCGCGTCGTCACCGGTGAGTGCGCCATGTCCCCCGCATCGCGTAGGCACCTCCCGCACCGTATTTAGGGCACCGTAGCGCTCGGATGGCCAAGCTCCGGCGAGCCCTAATGGCGCCGCCGCTCATCGGCGTTGACCCCCGCCGCCACCCCGTCGGAGCGATCCCGGCCGTCCGATCCGGCACGAACGGTTCAGATTAGAATGGCCCAACCGTTATCGGCGTTTTTACAAAAACACCCCCGCCGTTTTAATTATTTAATAAAGGACCCCTCCAGCTTTACATAAGCAACCCTAGGTTAATTTATAATTATATTTTAATCCCGTAAGGGCGCAGTAATGTAATTTTTACACTTTAGCCCCTGAGTAATTTTATAATTATGTTTAGGTCGTATAATTTTACATAAACAGCCCTAAGTTTTTCCTAAATTTTATTTTAGTCCCATACTTTTTCATTTAGGCCCTGAACTTTTCCATAATTACAAATACGTCCCTTAAATTTTTAGTAATTACAAATAGGTCCCTATAGCGGCTGTTTTACTATTTAAACCCTAGATCTTAGAACGTTCATAACTTTTAGCTCATAACTCCGATTTAGGTGATTCTTGCGCTCACGAGTTCGTAGTGACGAGTACTATTTAATGGTACTGTTTTCAAAGGCAGTCGGAATTGTTTGGTGTACTGGTTTCTTATTTGTTATGTATGTGTGTTTTCCGGTGTGACGAAAATAGACGAGGAAGAGTACGAGGATTCTCAGGACATAGAGTTTGAGCAGCAGCAGCAAGAGGAGACAGGCAAGTGTCCTTGATGCACATTGCGCCTACATTCTTACTTTCTGAATTTACATTTCATGCATTCCAGCTTTAATTTGAATCCTATTTGTGTCATACCCTGTTCCATGATTTACCTTGTCGCCTTGGTTATGGTGTAGTATGCTAGGATGGATACGTCACTCGCTAGTTGCTATTAATGGGGTTCAAACTGAACTAAATGCTAAGCTTGATTAATCGTTCACTTGAACATAATAATCATGAATTGGGGATGCTTTTTAGTAACATGGAACTTAGGTGATGCCGACAGGAGGATGCGAATGATGGTGCGGGTATGCACGGGTACTAGATGTAGTACTGTCGGTTTGCGGTAGTACCTGTTTGGGATCATAAGGACCGGTTCTTGGAGCGGCAACCTAGGACTTCCACACAAAGCACAGGGCTGATAATGGGTAGGTGAGGTTTAGTACCAAGGTAGCTTCCCGCTTCGCGGGCATCGAGGAAGGATGAAGGAAGGGGAGCTTCGGATTCGGGCGAGGAAAGGCGGAGTACTTGAAGCCACGGTGCAAGAGGGGGCCTCCGGGTGATGCGTCACTTTTACGGCGGTGAAACCTTAGCATGGGCATTCTCGCAAACCGGAAAGTCCTTAGAAAAACCTTGCGGTGATCTCTTGGCCTCATACCTTAGGAAGTGTGTTGGCATAATGGAGGTTTTAGTCATTGATTAGTGATGGAATCACCGACCCGTGGGTAAAGTTGTGCAACCTCTGCAGAGTGTAAAAACTGTTATTAACGGACGTGTTCACGGTCACGAACGGCCTGGATCCTCACGAGAACTAGAGGGATGGTTTGGGTGGAGTAACCCTTAGGTAGCTACAAGTGGGGTAACTTGTAGTGAGGTTGGCTGCAGATGGGGTAATCTGTAGTGTGGTTTACCGTAAGTGGAGTAGCTTACAGTGGTTGACAGGTGGGGTAACCTGTTGGTTCTTTTATCACATAGTAAATAGATTGTTTAATTAACTTGACTAGTATAGGTGCTTCTATTGCAAACCCCGTGTTGGCTTTCCTTTTATACAGCTTGCATGTCATTTATTTCCCACACTTGTTGAGTACTACATGTACTCACTCTTGCTATTTCCTGTTGCTATATACTACTGCTGCTCGAAGCCGAGAGGAAGTACATTGATGAAGACTACTACTAGACGTGCGTTTCCCGGTTGATTGCCTCGTGGCGTATGGAGTCTTTCGCTGAGTTTAGTTTAGTCTTTTGAGGCATTTAAACAGGTTATGTAATAAAGATACGTTTGAGACGATGTAATAAAATATACTATGGTATTGGTTATACTGTTATTTCACTATTGTCTCTATATGTGTGATAAATTGATCCTGGCACACATATAGCTATGCATTCGGTCTTGGCCTTAAGACTGGGTGTGACAGTTATTCATTAATCTAATATTCCTACGAATGCTGGGAAATGGTTCAGATTTGACCTGTTTGCTACTTACTTCACTTTGTACATATGTTACTTAATTAAAAAAATCACCTGACCTCTGTTGTGCCTTATATTATTATAAATGAAAGTCTCTTACCAGTTATATGACCTCGATGGTATATATATAAATGAAAGTCTCTTACCAGTTAAATGAAATACTTCCATGATACATACGTAGATAATGTTCTCAAAGACCTCATCCAGACAATATAGGGTGACGCCGTCAGATATAGTGTAGATTAACGAGATTGGTGGCCACTTCTAATTAATCCTGCATGTCGTCAGCTGAAAACAAACTCTCACATCGTCGAAGAGATGATACACAAGCATATGATGTATGTACTGCATGCAGGTCAAGATCAAGGTAATGTTGGATTGAACTTTCCACACAAGCTTTGGTCATGTATCTGGATTCGTCACATCAGGAGGAGTCGTAATTATATATTCTGGGTACTCGTACTTTGTCCATCTATGATTCAGTGTATAATGAAAAGAAAACCATAAATCCTTAAATCAATGGCCGGATGTTTTGCTTTTCCATGAGAATTTTAGGATTTTTTCCATGGCTTTGAAAAGAACATTCAATTAGTTAGTAGATGATAAGATGGCTCATTTCATACATAACATAGAACCATCTTGTATATCACCTTTTCCTCGTCACGTGACAATGGTGGTACAGTATAATGATGTGAAATGCAGGTATGAAGGTCCTGCTACTAGCTATTTGGATAGAACCGTCTTGTATCCTCATCACGTTACAATGGCTGTAGAGTCTAATGATTTGAAATGCAGGTATGAAAGGTCCGTTGCTTTCTGTGTACCTATCGAATATGTGACGTGATAACTATATATATGCAAGATTATTTGGTTTTATGGTGTATTAACAAATAAGTCGCTAGTCACCATGCAAGTTGCGATTCACAAATTCAGGTGGAAATTCGTTTGTTGGCTAGAAATAAAAGGAAGGAATGAAGGAAAGTCATTACTAGGAGTATGGACAAGCTCCTGTTAAAGTAGATAGCATCAATTTATTACACTGTTACTGATAAGATCCACGCTGTTGATGTTTAAAGTTCAACCACCACTACCCTTGTTATGACAAATCAATTCTATTGTTGTTAATACTTTTCTTACGGGTATGATTTGTCTAGGCCATTGATCCACCCTCGATATCAGTTTTTTAGCTATTTCTTTGATAAACATTGCGGTGTTCAGGTATTTTTTTAAATATTGTCAGGTATTACTTTTTAGAATAGATAATATATTTCAATATCCAAGCCACCACATGGACCAATTCACATAATTGTTTATTATTACAAAAATCATGTCCATCTTGGGACCAGGACGGCGCTGCGTGGAAGGGGCTACCAGTGGAGGCGGGTGTCAGTGATCCTCTACCGCCAGTGCACGGACGACGGCATGAGCCGCACCCTTCGTGAGCACCACGCCACTGCCCCAAGATCCACCTTCGATGCTGGGATTCGCGATGCTGCTCGTCAATCTCTTCTCGTGTTACGCGCCAGGAGGGACACTACTATGCGCCACTCCCAGTTTGCTCACTTCCCCTATAGAGGGAGCTGCAGCTTGGACACTACAGGTGATGCCCGCACCTGCAAGAGACAACAATGACAGACTTCAGGAGCAAGTGCGCCTCACTAGAGCTATGGCTTCATGCTGACCGAGGCTTTGGATGAGATTGAAGATCTACACCGCCGCAACGAGGAGCAAGAGGAGAGGATCATGTCTCTCCATGAGATGCTGAACCCCGAGGATGAAGAGGACGAGGAAGACCCCGAGGAGGCGCCACCATCACCCACCGTGCCGCCCAGCTCCCCTCCTCGCGGAGAGCTTCTTCGTTTGGCAGCTGCGCCACCCCCACCACCTCCGAGGAGTAGTTGTCTAGGAGGGTCATCATTTAGGTCCATGAGGATAGGTCGAGTAGTTAATCGAGTTAGTTAAAGTTTATCATCGAGAGTTAGTCTTAGTCTTAGTACGTCCTCATGCTTAGTTTGATACAAGTGTTTGGAGTGATGCTTGTCATTTGGATTTTTGCTTGAGTATCGATGGGATGTAAGGCATGTCTTACAACCATCCGTTTATCATACATTAATGAGTTAATAAAGGATTAGTTTGGGTTATATTCTCTCTTGAGTTCTTTTACCTATATCCTTGTCACCTCTCGATATCATTGTTTATGCTCATTCTTAGCTATTTGTTTCTATCTCATGGAATATCTATGTTGCCCTTCGATATGTCCAATTTCCTACAATTTTGCTCATCTCCTGCTTAATTCTTAATACCTTTTCTATTCTTATACTTGTTGTTCTATTGCTACCTCCACCATGTCCTTGATTATCTTTACCATGATCTCTTCCTTGTTGACCGTGCAAACATGACATGAACTTTTCAATCCTGTTTGACTCAACAGATGGCGAGGCGCAACAACAACAACAACGACAATGATGGGGACGCACCACCGGAACCCACTCTGGGGCAAGTTTTGGCCATGCAAGCCCGGATCCTTCGGACCATGCAGCAGAACATGATCCGGATGCAGCAGAACCAGCAGAACCAGCAGAACCAGAACCACGAAGCGCCAGCTCCGCCACCCAGGGACAAGTTGGGAGAGTTCCGGAGGACCAAACCCGTGCCATTCTCGCAAGCTAAGGATCCTCTTGATGCTGATGACTGGCTGAAGACCATTGAGAAGAATCTGCTAGTTGTTCGAGTGCAACGACAGGGAGAAGGTGTCTGTATGCTTCACACCAGCTTGAGGGCCCAGCTGCTGAATGGTGGGAGGCATTGGTGAATGCCCATCGAGACCCGACTAATATCACTTGGCAGGAGTTTGTGACCAGTTTCAGGGCTCACCATGTTCCTCGTGGTGTCATGAAAGTCAAGAAGAAGGAGTTCCAGGACTTGGTGCAAGGTTCCATGTCCGTCGCTGAGTATCCGCACCGCTTCACCCAGCTTTCACGCTATGCTCCAGGAGAAGTGGACACCGATGAGAAGAAGCAAGAGCACTTCCTTGAGGGACTGAATGATGGTCTTGCTTATGCTTTTGAGTCTAGGGACTTTGTGAACTTCCAGTCCCTAGTGGATCGCGCACCGATTCCGGAGAACAGGAGGGGTAGGATGGATCGCAAGTGAAAGCTGGAGCGCCAAGCGCAGCAGGAAAGGAACAACACTAAGCCCCGCTTCAGTTCTTCATCTGCGGGACCTGTCTACCATCCAGCTCAGCAGGGTGGACAGCAGAGTGGCCAGCAGAGGACCCAAGGTGCTGGACAAGGCTATGGTACTCCTCGGCGTCGGATGGAGCGTCCCAACAACAATCGGGCATCCTCAACTCAGCAGAGGCCCAACAAGGGACAGAACACCGGAGGCCGTGGACCCTGTTTCCGTTGTGGACAGGTAGGACATTTTGTTGATAAGTGTCCTCGGAATCGCCCAGCTCGGACCCCGGCTCAAGTTGCTAACAACACTCCGAGCCGCAATGCCAATGCTGCACCCACTCCAGCTAAGCGGAATCAAGTCCGTGCTCGTGTCAACCATGTAGAGATTGAAAGTGCTCGGGAATCTCCGGACGTCGTGATTGGTATGTTTTCTGTCTATGATCAAAATGCAGTTGCCATATTTGATACTCGGAGCATCACATTCATTCATAGCTGCTGTTTTTGTTCAAAAACATAATCTACCCATGTCAATGCTTAAGAACCATATGATAGTTACTTCCCCGGGGGAGAGATGCATGCTAGGCAAGTCTGTCCTAAGGTAAACCTTATCATAAGGGTGGTAGATTTCTCTGCAAACCTAGTCGTTCTCTAGTCAAAAGGGATTGATGTCATTCTTGGAATGGACTGGTTGAGCAAGCACAAAGGTCCGATCGATTGTGCTAAGAAGTTAGTGAGGTTGACAGCTGGTTCAGGAGAGGAATTGGAATATGTGGCTGAGGCACTCATCACTACCCAAGGGGGAGCTAACCGCATTGTGTTAAACAACCCGGAAGGTACTTCGATTCGGGAGATCCGAGTGGTCAGCGAGTTTCCCGATGTCTTCCCGGAGGAGTTGCCGTGTATGCCACCTGACCGTGACATTAAATTTGTTATTGAATTAGTTCCTGGTACAGCTCCTATATTTAAGCAACCCTATCGGATGGATAGTGAACAATTAGCTGAACTTAAAACCCAATTGCAAGAGCTCTTAGATAAAGGTTATATCCGCCCTAGTGCATCACCATGGGAAGCCCCAGTTATTTTTGTTGATAAGAAGGGAGGTGATCGGAGAATGTGTGTGGATTATCGTGCACTCAATGAGGTCACAATCAAGAATAGATACCCTCTACCACGGATTGATGACTTGTTCGATCAGCTGAAGGGAGCCTGTGTATTCTCCAAGATTGATCTTCGTTCGGATATCACCAATTGAAGGTCCGAGCTTCCGACATCCCTAAGACGGCCTTCATCACTCGGTATGGATTATTTGAGTATACCGTTATGTCCTTTGGTTTGACCAATGCTCCAGCCTACTTCATGTATCCGATGAACAAGGTCTTTATGGAATACCTGGATAAGTTTGTGGTTGTTTTTATTGATGATATCCTGGTATTCTCGAAGAATGAGGAAGAACATGAGGAACATCTTCGTCTTGTTCTACGTGAAGCTTAGGGACAATCAGTTGTATGCTAAGCTCAGTAAGTGTGAATTCTGGTTGAAAGAAGTTGCTTTTCTTGGTCACGTTATCTCGGAAGGAGGAATATCCGTGGACCCTAGTAAGGTTGATGATGTGTTGAGTTGGAAGTCACCGTAGAATGTCTCGGAGATCGAAGTTTCCTTGGTTTGGCAGGATACTACAAACGGTTCATCGAAGGGTTTTCCAAGATAGCCAAGCCTATGACAGAATTATTGGAGAAAGGAAAGACTTTTGAGTGGACACCTCAGCGAGAAGCTAGTTTCCAAGAGTTGAAGAAGAGGCTTACCGCAGCACCCGTTCCGACCATGCCCGATATGGAGAAGTCTTTTCTGTTTATTGTGATGCATGTGGACAAGGCATAGGATGTGTGCTCATGCAAGAAGGAAGAGTCGTGGCATATGCATCGAGGCGGTTGAGGAAACATGAGGAGAAGTACCCCACACATGACTTGGAATTGCTAGCGGTGGTTCACGCTCTCAAGATTTGGAGACGCTATCTCATTGGAAAGAGGTGTGAGATCTACTCGGATCATAAGAGTTTGAAATACTTCTTCACTCGATCCGATTTGAATCGAGGCAGAGCCGATGGTTGGAACTCATCAAGGATTATGATTTGGAGATCAACTATCACCTAGGCAAGCCAAATGTGGTCGCAGATGCACCGAGTAGGAAGTCTCATTTGAACACCTTGGCTACTAGAGAGTTACCGCTGAGATATATGTGAAGAGTTTGAGAAGCTTAACCTCGGTTGGGTGAGTAACATGGAAGCCGTTGCAATGGAAGTGGAGTCTACACTAGAGAGTGATATTCGGAAGGGAAAGCTTGAGGATGCCGCCATTCCGGAGAGTAAGTTACAGATCCAGGAGAACAAGGCCCCGGGTTTCACCGTTGACGATCAAGGAACACTTTGGTACAAGCAACGGATTTGTGTGCCGGATATTGAGGAAATCAAAGAATTGATACTCCGTGAGGCTCATAACTCGGCATACTCTATGCATCCAGGAGGCACTAAGATGTACCATGATTTGAAGACTCGCTATTGGTGGTCCGGAATGAAGAGAGCCATAGCAGAGTATGTGGCTTTGTGTGATACATGCCGGAGAGTCAAAGCGGAACGACAACGACCAGCTGGACTCCTACAACCACTCAAGATACCCGAATGGAAGTGGGAAGAGATCGCAATGGATTTCATTGTGGGTTTACCTCGGACTCGGGGAGGTTATGATTCTATATGGGTTATTGTGGATTGATTGACCAAAGTTGCACATTTCATCCCCGTCAAGACCACGTATACTAGGCGAGAGACTTGCGTAGCTGTACATGGCAAGGATAGTGTGTCCGCATGGTGTTCCAAAGAAGATCATGTCGGATAGGGGTACGCAGTTCACCTCCATGTTTTGGGAGAAGTTACATGAATCATTGGATACAAAGTTG
Source organism: Chloris gayana (assembly GCA_031894775.1). Classification (NCBI taxonomy): domain Eukaryota; kingdom Viridiplantae; phylum Streptophyta; class Magnoliopsida; order Poales; family Poaceae; genus Chloris; species Chloris gayana. The sequence continues at coordinate 5,012 of JAUNZO010000106.1, read as the reverse complement.
AATTTTAGTTCAGCCTATCATCCCTAGACGGACGGACATACCGAGAGGGTGAATCAGATTTTGGAGGACATGTTGAGATCGTGTGCACTCCAATACAGTAAGAGTTGGGATAAGCTCCTCCCATACGCAGAGTTCTCCTACAACAATAGTTACCAAGAAAGCATGAAGATGGCACCATTTGAGTTCCTATATGGCCGCAAATGTAGAACACCGTTGTTTTGGGATGAAGTGGGAGAGAAACTACTTTTTGGTCCCGAGATTCTTCAAGAGGTCGAGAGACAAGTTCGCATCGTGAGGGAGAACTTAAAGCTTGCTCGGCCTAGACGGAAGAGTTACGCAGATAATAGGAGAAGAGAATTGAGTTTTGAGGTTGGTGACTTTGTATATCTCAAAGTATCCCCTATGAGAGGTTTGCGACGTTTTAAGGTCGGAGGCAAGTTAGCTCCGAGGTACATCGGTCCTTTCAAGATCATTGCTCGGATGGGTGAGGTAGCATATCGGTTGGAGTTACCATCGCATATGTCGGATGTCCATGATGTTTTTCATGTCTCTCAATTGAGGAAATGTCTACGAGTGTCGGAGGAACGAGTTGCCTATCGAGGAATTGATAGTAGGAGAGGATCTTAGTTATCGGGAGTACCCAGTGAAAATTTTGGATACCCTTGAGAAGGCCACAAGGAACAAGAAGTACCGTATGTACAAAGTTCGAGTGGAGCAATCACACGGAGGTGGAAGCTACATGGGAGAACGAGGATGATCCGAAGAAAGAGTTCCATAATCTTTTTCCTGATCCATCCGAATCTCGAGGGCGAGATTCATCTTAAGGGGGGTAGGTTTGTAACACCTCGATTTTTAAAATTTGCAATAAAATAAATTTTAATTCATTTTATTATGGTGGTAGTAGTTATCCTAGGATAAGTAATTAACTTCTATTAAAATTATTTTATTATTTATAAAATAATGTTTGTTGCATTCACGCTGCTAGTTGCATTAGGTTTTTGTTGGTTGAAAATTTGATTTATAAAATCGAATAGAATTCGTTCGAATTTATATTACAAACTAGAAAGTAGAAATAAGAAAAGAAAAAGAAAAAGATAAAAACCCCGGCCATGGGCCGTTTTCTTTCCCAGCCCAACTTCCCCCTTCCCTCTCTTCTTCCTCGCCTCCCGGCCCAACTCAACCCAGCTAAGCCCACCCGAGCCCATCCCAACCCGACTTGGATCGGAGCACGAATCCCGCTCCGATTCCGGCCAACCTTGGCGTGCGTGCCACGACCCGAGCCCCTACTTAAGCGCCGCACCCCGTGCCCTCTTTTTCCACGCCCGAAAACCCCCAATTTTCGTGACCTAGTCGCCGCTAGCCCAACGCCATCGCGCCGCCGCTCGGAAGCTTCGCGACCCCCGTGGACCTCGCGCCGCGCTCCGTCTTGACCCACCGCCACCGCCCGCAAAGTTGGGGGCCAAGCCATCGACCGAGACGCTCCCGCGACGCCGCCGTTTCCCGCCGCCCGAGCTCCACCGTCGCGAGCCGCCTCCGCCTTCTCCCGCCGCGCGCGTCGTCATCGGTGAGTGCGCCATGTCCCCCGCATCGCGTAGGCACCTCCCGCACCGTATTTAGGGCACCGGAGCGCCCGGACGACCAAGCTCGGGGAGTCCTAATGGCCCGGATTAGAATGGCCTAACCGTTATCGGCATTTTTACAAAAACACCCCCACCGTTTTAATTATTTAATAAAGAACCCCTCCAGTTTTACATAAGCAACCCTAGGTTAATTTATAATTATATTTTAATCCTGTTAGGGCGCAGTAATGTAATTTAGACCTCGAGTAATTTTGAGTAATTTTATAATTATGTTTAGGTCTTGTAATTTACATAAACACCCCTAAGTTTTTCCTAAATTATATTTTAGTCCCGTACTTTTTCATTTAGGCCCTGAACTTTTCCATAATTACAAATAGGTCCCTTTAATTTTCTGTAATTACAAATAGGTCCCTATAGCTGCTGTTTTACTATTTAAACCATAGATCTTAAAACGTTCATAACTTTTAGCTCATAACTCCGATTTAGGTGATTCTTGCGCTCACGAGTTCGTAGTGACGAGTACTATTTAATGGTACTGTTTTCATAGACAGTAGGAATTGTTTGGTGTACTAATTTCTTATTTGTTATGTATGTGTGTTTTCCGGTGTGACGAAAATAGACGAGGAAGAGTACGAGGATTCTCGGGACTTAGAGTATGAGCAGCAGCAGCAAGAGGAGAAAGGCAAGTGTCCTTGATGCACATTGAGCCTACATTCTTACTTTCTGAATTTACATTTCATGTATTGCAGTTTAATTTGAATCCTATTTGTGTCATACCCTATTCCATGATTTACCTTGTCGCCTTGGTTATGGTGTAGTATGCTAGGATGGGTACATCACTCGCTAGTTGCTATTAATGGGGTTCAAACTGAACTAAATGCTAAGCTTGATTAATCGTTCACTTGAACATAATAATCATGAATTGGGGATGCTTTTTAGTAACATGGAACTTAGGTGATCCCAACAGGAGGATACGAATGATGGTGCGGGTATGCACGGGTACTAGATGTAGTACTCGTCGGTTTGCGGTAGTACCTGTTTGGGATCATAAGGACCGGTTCTTGGAGCGGCAACCTAGGACTTCCACACAAAGCACAGGGCTGATAATGGGTAGGTGAGGTTTAGTACCAAGGTAGCTTCCCGGTTCGCGGGCATCGAGGAAGGATGAAGGAAGGGGAGCTTCGGATTCGGGCGAGGAAAGGCGGAGTACTTGAAGCCACGGTGCAAGAGGGGGCCTCCGGGTGATGCGTCACTTTTACGGCGGTGAAACCTTAGCATGGGCATTCTCGCAAACCGGAAAGTCCTTAGAAAAACCTTGCGGTGACCTCTTGGCCTCATACCTTAGGAAGTGTTTTGGAATAATGGAGGTTTTAGTCACCGATTAGTGATGGAATCACCGACTCGTGGGTAAAGTTGTGCAACCTCTGCAGAGTGTAAAAACTGTTATTAACAGCCGTGTTCACGGTCACGAACGGCCTGGATCCTCACGAGAACTAAAGGGATGGTTTGGGTGGAGTAACCCTTAGGTAGCTACAAGTGGGGTAACTTGTAGTGAGGTGGCTGCAGATGGGTAATCTGTAGTGTGGTTCACCGTAAGTGGAGTAGCTTACAGTGGTTGACAGGTGGGGTAACCTGTTGGTTCTTTTATCACATAGTAAATAGGTTGTTTAATTAACTTGACTAGTATAGGTGCTTCTATTGCAAACCCTGTGTCGGCTTTCCTTTTATATAGCTTGCATGTCATTTATTTCCCACACATGCTGAGTACTACATGTAATCACTCTTGCTATTTCCTGTTGCTATACACTACTGCTGCTCGGAAGCCGAGAGGAAGTACATTGATGAAGACTACTACTAGGCGTGCGTTTCCCGGTTGATTGCCCGTGACGTATGGAGTCATCCGCTGAGTTTAGTTTAGTCTTTTGAGACATTTAAACAGGTTATGTAATAAAGATACGTTTGAGACGATGTAATAAAATATACTATGGTATTGGTTATACTGTTATTTCACTATTGTCTCTATATGTGTGATAAATTGATTCTGGCACACATATAGCTATGCATTCGGTCTTGGCCTTAAGACTGGGTGTGACAGTTATTCATTAATCTAATATTCCTACGAATGCTGGGCAAATGGTTCAGATTTGACCTGTTTGCTTCTTACTTCACTTTGTACATATGTTACTTAATTAAAAAAATCACCTGACCTCTGTTGTGCCTTATATTATTATAAATGAGTCTCTTACCAGTTATATGACCTCGATGGTATATATATATATATATATATATGGCAGTCGTTGCAATTGAAATACTTCCATGATACATACGTAGACAATGTTCTCAAAGACCTCATCCAGACAATATAGGGTGACGCCGTCAGATATAGTGTAGATTAACGAGATTGGTGGCCACTTCTAATTAATCCTGCATGTCGTCAGCTGAAAACAAACTCTCACATCGTCGAAGAGATGATACACAAGCATATGATGTATGTACTGCATGCAGGTCAAGATCAAGGTAATGTTGGATTGAACTTTCCACACAAGCTTTGGTCATGTATCTGGATTCGTCACATCAGGAGGAGTCGTAATTATATATTCTGGATACTCGTACTTTGTCCATCTATGATTCAGTGTATAATGAAAAGAAAACCATAGATCCTTAAATCAATGGCGGAATGTTTTGCTTTTCCATGAGAATTTTAGGATTTTTTCCATGGCTTTGAAAAGAACATTCAATTAGTAAGTAGATGATAAGATGGCTCATTTCATACATAACATAGAACCATCTTGTATATCACCTTTTCCTCGTCACGTGACAATGGTGGTACAGTATAATGATGTGAAATGCAGGTATGAAGGCCCTGTTACTAGCTATTTGGATAGAACCGTCTTGTATCCTCATCACGTTACAATGGCTGTAGAGTCTAATGATTTGAAATGCAGGTATGAAAGGTCCGTTGCTTTCTGTGTACCTATCGAATAAGTGACGTGATAACTATATATATGCAAGATTATTTGGTTTTATGGTGTATTAACAAATAAGTCGCTAGTCACCATGCAAGTTGCGGTTCACAAATTCAGGTGGAAATTCGTTTGTTGGCTAGAAATAAAAAGAAGGAATGAAGGAAAGTCATTACTAGGAGTATGGACAAGCTCCTGTTAAAGTAGATAGCATCAATTTATTACATTGTTACTGATAAGATCCACGCTGTTGATGTTTAAAGTTCAACCACCACTACCCTTGTTATGACAAATCATTTCTATAGTTGTTAATACTTTTCTTACGGGTATGATTTGTCTAGGCCATTGATGCACCCTCGATATCAGTTTTTTAGTTATTTCTTTGATAAACATTGCAGTGTTAAGGTATTTTTTTTAATATTGTCAGGCTTTACTTTTTAGAATAATATATTTCAATATCCAAGCCACC
>JAUNZO010000105.1:0-82702 GCA_031894775.1 Chloris gayana | reverse complement strand
CCTCGATAGTACAATTCTAGAAAGTGACATGCACATTGAGTTTGATCAAAAACACTTCCTGGATAATTTCTGAAAACTCAGAGAAAAGGCTTAAACGTTAAGTTTCTCTGATTTATTTGAGGTACTAAACCTTGATGAAATGCAGTAGGGTTTTGTCCTAGATTTTTCTTTTGACATGCCCTACAACATATATTTTTGGTTGACCATACTTCTGTTGTAGAAATTTGAGTTGTAGTTCAAATCAAAGTGTATTTGAATTTATCTTCCACTCAAATCGTAATGCATGTCAATGAATTTTTGTGGAGGGGTTTCACTAGGCCTAAGGTTAGTTTTAAAAATACTAACTCGCAAAAATCGTTCCACGGAGTGGCATAGCCCTCCCCTTAAGGAAATCTCGTCTCGAGATTAAGGTTGAGCAAGGAGGAGGTGATTTGCGTACCTCCGGGCTTGAGCGGAAACTTTGGGTACTGAGTGCGGAGAAAATCCTCGGACTCCCACGTAGCCTCCCTTGCAGAGTGGTGACTCCACTAGACTTTGAAAAACGTCCGAGTGCCATGTCGGGTGACTCTTTCCTTCGTATCCACAATCTTGATTGGCCGCTCGGAGTATGACAAATCGGGCTGCAATGGTACCACTTCATCTAGCACTCGGTCAACGGGTGCTTTAAGACACCTCTTCAGCTGTGAGACATGGAACACGTCATGCACACCGGCGAGTGTGTCGAGCAGATCAAGCTTGTAAGCAACCACACCACATCTGGCCACAATGGGGTAGGGTCCGATGTAGCGCGGTGAGAGCTTGCCTCTCACGCCAAACCTTTGTATACCCTTGGTCGGTGAGACTCGAAGGTACACAAGGTCACCCACTTTGAACTCAAGTGGTCGGCGCCTTTTATCCGCATAGCTCTTTTGCCTTGATTTCGCTGCCTTGAGGTTTGCTTGAATTTCCAACACTCGCTCCTCGCCTTGTTGCACAAGTTCTGGCCCAAAGATGGTTCTCTCTCCGGACTCGGACCAGCTGAGTGGAGTACGGCATCGGCGACCATAGAGAGCCTCAAACGGTGCCATCTTAATGCTCTCCCGGTAACTATTGTTGTAAGCAAACTCTGCCAAGGGTAGGCATTCATCCCATTTCTTATCATGATCCAAAACATATGCTCTCAACATGTCCTCCAATATCTGATTTACTCTCTCCGTTTGCCGTCGTGGGTGGTAAGCTGAGCTTCGAATCAATTTCGTTCCTAGGGAAGCATGAAGTTGCTCCTAGAAACGTCCCACAAACTGTGATCCTCGATCCGAAATGATTGTCCTGGGTACACCATGCAAACACAAGATCCTCTCAATGTACAACTCGGGCATATTTGGGCATCCTATATAGCAAGTCCTCACCGGTATGAAGTGTGCCACCTTTGTCAAGTGATCGACGATTATCCAAATAGAATCAAACTTCCGAACGGTGGAGGGCAAGCCAACAATGAAATCCATGCTAATATCATCCCACTTCCAGGCTGGAATACCGAGTGGCTGCAATGGTCCGGCGGGTCTCAAATGGTCGGCCTTGACCCGACGGCAAGTATCGCACTCAGCGACATAGCGAGCAATTTCTCTTTTTATCCTTGTCCACCAATATCTCGTCCTAAGATCCTGGTACATCTTATTGCTGCCGGGATGCATAGCATACTTGGCTAGGTGAGCCTCATCCAGTATTTTCTTACGTAGCTCGGAAACTTTCGGCACCACAATGCGGTCTTTGAACCAAACGACTCCCGCATCGTCCTCACGAAAACATGCCACTTGCCTATCTCCCTCTTTTATCCTCCTCCCGAGGTGAGCAATGCAAGTATCCGCTTTCTGCGCTTCCACCACTTCTTCTCGCAAGGTGGGTATCAAAGCCAAGTTGTAGAGCGACCCGTGGGGTACAACCTGGATGTAGTGCCCATCCTTGACCGACCGAGTGGAGTGAGGGAGGTTGCAATGTGCCTTCCCGCTAAGCGTATCCGCAACGACATTGGCTTTCCTAGGGTGGTAGTGCACCTCCAACTCATAGTCCTTGATCGGTTCCAACCAACGGCGCTGCCTCATATTCAGATCATCCCGAGTGAAAATGTACTTCAAGCTCTTGTGATCGGTGTAGATGCGAACGAGATTGCCCAACAAATAATGTCTCCACACCTTCAAAGCGAGTACAACCGCTGCTAACTCAAGATCATGAGTGGGGTAATTTTGCTCGTGCTTCCGGAGCTGCCTGGAGGTATAAGCAACAACTTGGCCCTCCTGCATGAGAACTCCACCCAAACCTTTGCCCGATGTGTCACGGAAAACATCAAAGGGCTTCTCAAGGTCCGGCTGTGCTAGCACCGGGCAGTATGTCAACAATTTCTTCAAAGTCTCAAAGGCTTCTCGGCAGGCCCGACTCCATTCAAACTTCTTTTCCTTTTTCGAAGCTCGGCCATAGGTTTGGCAATCTTAGAGAAATTCGGAATGAACCTCCAATAATAACCTGCCAAGCCTAGGAAACTCGCGAGTCCGCGGCACCGACCTCGGGGCCTTCCAAAAGTACCTCCTGCACTTTGCTTGGATCAACGGATATGCCCTCCTCTGAAATGATGTGACCCAAGAATGGAACTTCCCTAAGCCAGAATTCGCACTTGCTGAATTTCGCATACAGCTGGTGATCTCGCAATCTCCGGAGAACAATGCGAACATGCTCGACATGCTCTTCCTCGGACTTGGAGTACACCAGGATGTCGTCAATGAAGACCACCACAAACTTATCAAGCTCGGGCATGAATACCGAATTCATAAGGTACATGAAGTGTGCCGGTGCATTTGTCAACCCAAAAGACATCACCAAATACTCGTACAGTGCCATACCGTGTAGAGAAGGCTGTCTTAGGCACATCCTCCGCCCTGGTCTTGATCTCGGTGGTAGCCCGAGCGCAAATCAATCTTTGAGAATACCTTGGCTCCCATCAACCGATCAAACAAGATATCTATGTGAGGCAATGGATATTTGTTCTTGAAAGTGACTGCATTGAGGGGTCGGTAATCCACACATAAGCGCAATGACTTGTCTTTCTTCTTGACAAAGAGAGCTGGACAACCCCAAGGTGAGGAATTAGGTCTAATGTAACCTTTGTCCAACAGTTCCTTTAATTGCTACTTCAACTCTGCTAATTCCTTGGGTGCCATTTTGTACGGTCTCTTTGAGATAGGAGCCGTGCCCGGCTGCAACTCAATTTTGAACTCAATATCCCTGTCCGGAGGCATTCCCGGAAGATCCTCAAGAAACACATCAGGAAACTCACGGACAACCGGAATATCGGTCGACCCTCAACAATAGCTTGGTGTACTGCTGGAGTACAATTCTTAGGATAGGTCGGTCGGAGAACGTCCCGACCATGCAATGGGGAATTCAAGCCGACAGGTGAAAGCATCTATGTCCAATACCGTCCTGTGGTATTTCATCCACATCATGCCCAATATCACATCAATATTACTGCCTAGAAGGATGATGCAATCTGTGGGGTATACCTTAGTCTCGCAGGTGACTGGTGCCCATCTAACCTCATCTCTAGCGGTGATCCGACCACTCGCCGACTTAATCAAGTACGATGATCTCGTCGTGCTACGGCATAACCCAAACTTCTCCACAAACATACTACCGATGAAGTTATGCGATGCTCCGTAATCAAATAATATGAGAACAGGATGATCTCGAACAGAAAACATACCAGCCATCACAGAGTGCGTCGTCCGGGATCTCCTCGGTGAACGTGTAATTCACACGCCCGTCTTCGCCGGGGCCCGATCGTTGTTCCCGCGCTGCTGGTTAGGAGCATTGCCCCTCTCGCTGATAGGGGCAATCCCTAACGAAGTGTCCGGGACAGCCACGGCCGTAGCAAGGGGCTCCAGGTGGTGGTGGACGGTTCCCTCGCCGCATTCCGAGCAGGGCGGGCGCCGGAGCACGCCGTCCCGTCTCGCTGCTACCGTGGGGGCCTCCGCTGCTCGTGGGGGCCTCCGTGGGGGTGCCGACCGGCGTGGCGCCACCATAGGCCGAGAGCGGTAGCGCTGTCCGGAAGGGTCGGTGTAGATCATGCGGTACTTAGCCGGGGGCGGGTTGGATAGCCCCGTAGCACTCGCGGATCTCTTCTTCTTCGCCCGGACCTCGCGGTAGCCCTCCTCGGCGAGGATGGCATTGTTCACGAACTCGAGAAGCTACCTCCCATGTTGAGGGTGCGGCGGTCCTGCAACTCAGCACCGAGTCCCTCCATTAAGCGGTCCTTGCGCTTCGATCCGTGTCCACCAGCTCGGGGGCTTAAAGCGCCGACCGGTTGAACCGCCGAGTGTACTCATGTACACCGCGGCCTCCCCGGGTGAGAGCCATGAACTCCCTAGCCTTCCGGCGCATCACACCTGCAGGTATGAAGTGAGCGCGGAAGACCCTCTTGAAGTCCTCCCGGGTGGTCCGTGTGCCGACGGCCGGAGCGGCGCCCTCCAGCCGCTGCGCAGCAAAGAGCGTCTTCTCGCACGTCGGTGCAGTGGAGCAGTCCAAACTTGGACTCGGTGAGGCGGATGAGGTCCTCCGCCCTCATCGGCTCGCCGGAGCCGTCGTACCTTGGGGGCTGGGTACCCGGAAACTCCCGGTACGTGGCCTCCCGCGGCGCCGCATCGCGGTTCCGACGCCCGCGGTTGCCGTCCCCGGCAGGTGCCTACCGACGTAGCTCCCGCATGAACTCATTCTCGCTGCTGGTGGTTGTCTCGTATGGCCACGAGAAACCGGGCCATCATGTCCATGGGGTTGGGGACAGGTGGCGCCGGCGGTGGTGCGTTATTCCTAGCACCCCGGGCCGAGCTCTCGGGCCCATCACCATGGAGATCATTGGTGTTGAAGGTTCTCACCATTCTGTCAAGCAAAATTGCGAAACCCATTAATTCAATTGATCCGCAGCAAAAATAATTCGACATGGGACTGAACAGATGCACAATTAATTAACCAACAACAGTAGTAAAAACAACGTAATGCAGAAATTACAGAATGAGAAACATCATCATCCCACACATCATACCGCATTAACGAGTTCCAACGTTGCACCATAGTTTAGTACATAGACCACTAACACCACAAGTACGATTACGCTCCAGCTAATACAAGTTCTGGTTACACCATAAGATAAAGCAAGATACATGTAGGGGAGTCGACCACAATCCCTACAACGCGCACTACCGTGCCGCTCGGTCCTCTTCTCGCGTCGTCGGGATCCTCCAGCTGCTCTCCCCGACGGAGAAACAAGGTCACACGAGGACCTGGTCCACGGGGGCCATAGGCGGTGAGGAAACGAAGGTAACGGGCGTCGGCTGCGTCCCGTGCTACCGCTGCCTCGTCCCGGGCCCGAGCTGTCGTCCGCACTCGCTGCAGGTTTGCCACGAGGGCCTGCTGCTGCTGGAGCTGCTCACGGAGTGTCGCGTTCTCCACGGTGAGCAAGGTGACCTCGCTAGTCCCTCCGAACGACTCCGGCGTCGTTCCCTCGCATGACCTCCATGAGGATGTTCACCTCTCTGTTCCGGTACTCGTGTTGACGGTACGGAACGTCGACATAGCACACGGTGTTCGCCAGCATGGGGTTGAATTAAGGTGTAATGGGGTCACACAACACCGCCATGCGGCGTCTCCAACGGTGATCGTAGCGGTCACCAACCGGCAAGTACAGGTACGGTGTCCCTACGAGGTCGGGTGCGTGAAGCTCACAAAGCCCGGTGAGAGCCTCCAACGCTGCCGGGTCCCATGCGCTGTGAATCACGAGACCCGTCGTGGTCACCATCCACGACTCCCGACGCGGGGGTATCGCCTTGCCCGGTACAACCACGTGCATGGTACAAGTTATCGGGCCTCACTCCATAAACTCCTTCCCTACGTAGGCGGGGGCTCGTGTATCCCAACGTCCGCATAGCCTCGCCATAACATCGCAGGTAGACCATCGCGGTGCAAGCAATCGGACCACATCCACCCGTTGTCCACAATCAATAAATGACTTGTGATCATAGTATGAACATTTAAAGGAATGCCTCGTATGGAAATAAAATGCAACGCAAATTTCACAATCTAGCACAATATGCCACAATTTCCATAATATCCATAGTTCATACATCCATCATCGACTAGCCATACAATTACAATCACACCTCCAAACATCCCTCACTAGATGGGGTACTACTCGATTCAGTCCAGCTATCGAGCATCAAAATAATCCTTGCTGCTAGCTGCCGATCAATCTACTCCTAATACCCTCCTGCCAAGGGAGGTCACTCCTACGGGTCATCGACGTCGGACGCGTCGTCATGCGGCGGGGAGATGCCGGGGCAGCCGGCAACCGCTGCTGCAACTCGCGCGACCTGCTGCTCCAACGCCCGTATGTCGTGGTGTTGTTCCTCCGCCATCTGCTAGGAGGCCGGCAAGTTGGTCCGGAGGTGGTGTATGTAGTGCTCCCGCTGAACCACTCGCGCGTTGCGGCCCGCCAGCTGTTGGCGTGCCTCGTCGCGCTTCCGGGTCCGGTCGTCCTTCTCCTGTTGGAGCTCGTCTCGCTCCTTCAGCTGGAGGTTACGCTAAACCAGCAGGGCATCCCTCTCACGGACGAAGTCATCACGCTCGTCCGTGACTCGCAGCCTCCTGCGTCTTACTCGCAGACTCTAGACAAGGCTTGGAGTGAGTCCGAGCGAGAGTAGTCATACGCGCTCTCAGCTCGCGATAGTCCGTGGATGGCTGGGTAACACGGTCCCGGAGGCGCGACGCACACCTACTAGCGTAGTTATGTACCCGCGAAGATTCGTTCCGAAACAAGTACATAAAATTCAAAAGAAACTACAAAAATAAGCACAGTTCTACTAGTAATTAAATTGCTCCTGGTCCTTAAGCACATGTCATGGATAATAATTAAATTAAGCTTCATAATTAGGGGTAATTAAATAATCAATTAAGCCCTAATCTTGAATTTCCTAAAAAGAAATTAACCTAAATAAATTGCCTCTAATCATGCCAAAGTAAATGCACTATAAAATAGTACATGTCTCAAGGATTCCAACAAATTTTAGTTTGCAATTTTTCGAGGTCCAGTAACTCTAGATATGAATTTTCTAAGTTTAAATGAAATTCAGCCTTAATTACAAAAATGCCACTCGCAATTTAATTTTGAATTTTCCCGCACGAGGTTCCCGATCCGCGTGTGGCTGTGGCCACACGGGATCCCGGCCGTGTGGCCGCCCTACGGCCTCACCGGGGCTCGCGGGCATGGCGAGAGGGGGGGGTCCTCGAGGCGCGGCGCGACGTGGGGAACCCGACGGAAAGCTTCACGCGACCGCGAGGCTCACCGGGAAGGCGGCGCGACGGGCGGTGGCGGTGCGGGGTGGTCCGACGGGGCGCTCGTCGCGGAGGAGGGACATATGGGGAAATGGTTTGGCCGTGGAGCTCCACTAGAACATGAGCTTCACCGTCATGGTCTCCTCCTTGGATGAGCACGACCGGAGAAGGTGGTCGGCGTGGAGGTGGCGGCGGACGGAGTTCCGCGGCAGGGAGAAATGAAAATCCGGCGATCTCGCGAAACCAAAGAGAGGGGTTAGGGTTTGGGAAGTCGCTCCACCAAGGTGCGCACACACCGGGAAAAGAATGGGAGGAAGAGGCTCACCGGAGGGGCGGAATTTGGCCGCGACGTCGGTGGCGGCCGGAGTGGAGCTCGTCGCGGGTTTCTTCAAAATTGGTTGGGTTTAGTCCGCCATTTTTGGGGATTTTTGGTCGTGGAGCAGGGTAGGGGTATGGTGTCTCCCGTGACGTGCTTGGTCCGGGCTGCGGCGGCCGGAGACGGTGGGGCGACGGGCATCGAGGGCGGCGGCAATGCGGAGGGAGTGGGAGCAAGGGAAGAGGGAGAGAGTGAGGGGGGTGGTTCCGACGCGGGGGGGGAGGAAGTGGAGGAGGGACAAGCCGTCGGGTGGCGAGGTCGCTATGGGGTTGGCACCACGCGGCGCCGTCGTACGGCGTCGGTCGGGCGCGGGCGCGCCCGCGCTCCGCCCTGTGCGGCTGACGAGTGGGGCCTGCGGTAATATGACCCAAGCATTTTTTCTTTTTCCCGACTTTTAAGGTGTGGCTTATCTCCCATTTGAAAAATCTAAATCATGGCCTTCCCGAACTCAAAACTTAAGATGGAAAATTTTCCTGGATAGTACAATTCTAGAAAGTGACATGCACGTTGAGTTTGATCAAAAACACTTCCTGGATAAATTCTGAAAATTCAGAGAAAAGGCTTAAAAGTTAAGTTTCTCTGATTTATTTGAGGTACCAAACCTTGATGAAATCCAGTGGGGTTTTGTTCTACATTTTTATTTTGACATGCCCTACAACATATATTTTTGGTTGACCATACTTCTGTTGTAGAAATTTGAGTTATAGTTCAAATCAAAGTGTACTTGAATTTATTTTCCACTCAAATCGTAATGCATGTCAATGAATTTTTGTGGAGGGGTTCCACTAGGCCTGAGGTTAGTTTTAAAAATACTAACTCGCAAAAATCGTGCCACGGAGTGTCACAAATTATCTTTGCAAAACAGACGTGGGGTACTTCATATTATTATTATTACACGGTTCTAGCAATTTCTTATTACTGGCCTGTATTCCGAAAGAAAAAAGATTTAATAGTCTGAAAATTACAGAATATATATTCAAACTCTGAAACTATACATGCAGTTGCTTATTCAAACTTATATCCATGCGGTTTTCAGTCCTCAGATTCGTTTTGGAGCTGCAACACAAAGTCAAAAACCTGAGGTCCATGAAATTGTGATGAAATACAGTATTAGCTTGTACAGATGCAAAATGCAAACTTCCGAAGAGAAACACCTAAGACAAACTAAATATTTGTTTCGAGATTTGTCATGAGTGTTTCAGACATATATGTTGTTTTCTCAAGGACTGTCCTGTACCATTTAACTTTTAGAATGTGCTCTTTCAAGGCAGTGATGATGGGTAGTAATGCATTTCTCGCACCTTACTTCCCATCTACTTATTTTTCTGTTCAATTTCAACTAATGGTAATCGAATATGACAACAAAGAGAAATCTGGCACCACGTCAAATTACATTACACATAAAAATACATTGTACAATTTTTATTTTGATTCTATTACTTTCAAAAGATACCATCTAAATATTTGTTGCATGCACAACTTTTAATGATTTAGCACACACATGATTTTTTGTTTTTGTTTATGTTGTATTGTTAATCATATCAATATATGCAAAAAAAAGTAACTGTTTGTGCATGTGTGTCGCATATGCGTAGCTGCCTCGGACAATATTTTTTACAGTGTAGACACGCATGTCCACTAAGATGGTTTGCAATCAACGACCCTACATTATGGACCATTTCCAGTTTTCGCCAAAAAAGAAGCAGGTTCGAATAATACTCTACAATTGTGAGATATCGGATGCTTGAAACTTGATAATTATTGTATGAGAAAAATAATACAGTCAGCAAGTGTGGAAATACTCACTCTGCACAGCCTTATTTTTATTTGGTTTCAATGACTGTCTTCCAAAGGTTATATAGCCAAGAAAATGGATTATTGCAACATAGCATCCATACCTGTACAAAAATACATCAAACGATCGTTACCATACAAATATATTGCAGAATGGACAATAAAGATCATTCAGGTTTGAAAAGGAAATTAGTGGGAACTGGATCAATCATCAAAAGAATCAGAGAGTAGAGAATAATACATATATATTGGCGTAGAAGCTGGACACATTTTTCATATTGTTTTGATAGATATTTTTAATGCTATAAGGAAAATTTGGATATCAGTTTGGAATTAATTTTGTAATAACAATAAGAATTAAGCATTTCATATGAACTAAGTCACATGACTATTCCATGTTGGCTGGGACAAATTAGGAAACATATTGGATCAAAGTTTTGATTCCATTTTTTTTTTGGATTTGGCTCTAAGTGGAAAATTAATGTCTGCTGTCTTTTGTAGTGAATTCAATGCTTAATCCATGGTTTCTGAAGCGGTGGACGTCGCGAGACCTAGTGGTATGTTTCAATGTAGTTTTATTTTATGTTGAGATCACAGATGTAAAAAGGGTTATAGTTTAATGGAGTCCCTGTCCCTTAAAAAAAACAAATGGTGGGGTCTGTACCTTTTGTAGCCAAGTTAACATGATTTGAGGGCTTTTAACTAGGCAACGTATCCTACGATAACCAGGATCGTGTAAGAACTATGAGATCTTCAATCTGGGCCACGTGATCTCGTGATCTTGATCAAGGGGCGCATAGGGAGAGGTGGGAGGGGAAATTTGCAAAAGTATGATTAAGTGGATGGTGATTTTGCAAATCCTCCCTCCCACCTGAATTCTTGCACCGCATTGGATCAAAATCATGTGACCAGATTGGAGTTCTCATAGTTCTCACATGAACCTGGTTCTCATAAGATACGTTGCCTTTTAACTATCAAGGTATTGTAGATTTAGTGGACCTTCCGTATTTATAAACTTCCATGACCTTCGATAATGGAGAAAGCGGCGGTCGCAGTTATAGCTGCACCACACTCACCTCAGCCTTAAGATGAAGAGATGAAGCCTACCACCGCTCTACTCCCACATCCACAGTCTTCGTCATCACTACAACAAAAATCCATTATATATAGCAGCGTGGGCCAAAATGCAGTTGAGGCGAATAAAAAAGAGCCGACCGCTAAAAAATAGAGGTCTATTTGTAGCGGCGGCCCACCTTCCAAAACCCACTCCCGCAGCCCACCACGACCCCTCAGTTATAAAAAAAAAATGCAAAAACCCCATCTCCTCCAGCCGCCTCCCCTCAGCACCACGCCCTTCCCTCCCACCGTGCCACCGCCCTCCCCCAACTGCCACCCTCCCTCTCCCGACAGGCACGGTACGTGTGCCCACTCTCTTTTCCCTGTCTCATGCAGCGGCTCCTCCTCTTCATCCTGGTATAGAGGCGGCACTCCCTTGTGTCAATGTCCGCCCGCACTCGGTAGATCCGGCCAGCTGTGCGTGGATGTTTTGTTTGTGAGCATTATCATCTCGTTGCTAGTACCATGCTCCTATATGTCGCCCGTTTGCACACTTTCTCCACCCCTGCTACTATACGAGCCATATATAAAAAATAGAACTACAAAGAAAATACTAGAGGGTGGGAGAGCGTGGTACACATCCATGTACTAATTAGACAGTCATATAGTACCTGTTGAGAAGGTACATGCGTCGAATCATTTTGGTCCTCGGAGTCAGGTTTCACAAACACAAATGCATGTAGCGAGGCATGTTCTATACCTGCCAGTTACCCAAGTTCAACAGGTCAAAGAGCCAGAACATAACAGTCCAGATAATCTGTTTCAGATACTTACCGCGTAACAGGCGATTAATTGTGTCGCTTCGGAACATGGTCGAATCAACCTCCATGAAGTTGTGGGCGTCCTCGTACGCCTCCAGAATAAGCTGTTGCACGAACATCTGCGCGTGCAGGAAATATCAAAAAATGACAGACCTTTGGCGTTCCGACGGCTAAGCTTTTTCTTATGAAGATTCGCGGATGGCTAGACTCAAGCAGAAAAAAGACGGACTCACAGTTTGGGCCTGGTCCAGCTGCCTCAACGGGCATTCCACGCCATCGATCTCGGCCATCAGAAGACTGAATATGGAGTTCACGTAGATTGTGCTGTGTTCCTTGTTGTACGCATACACATTGTTGCCCGGGTTGCAGGTAAAGGCATGCCTTGTCGTTGTCTCCCACATTTCGTCTGTCATGCCGTCGCCCACAATCTGCTCCTCCAGCAAAAATGTGAAGAAAAGAGCAAGCATAAAAATGTAACGTTGTCAATTAATATTTAATTCACACTAGGTTGTTTGACCCGAGAAGATGCATAAGAGTAACTAACCTCACGTAGCTCACTACGCTTGACGTTCAGCATTCTGAGGAACTTTTGGACAGTATCCACTTTGTTGTGCACCAACTTCTCGTGGAATGCTCCGTCCTCATCGATCATCTTCAGCCTCCAGATGTGGTCACCGAGGACCGGAGGATAGTGCTTATTAGGTTCTTCGACACCGAAGGCCTCGGTTATAGCCTCAAGAATTCTGCCAGCGCTATTGTTGTAGTCGGGCTGTGGTGGGACGTATGCGCCGATGCAGAACTTCTTGCAGCGGACCCAGGAGGAGTTGTCCGTGAACCGGAGCTTGTTCACAGTGACCCGCCCGTCCTTCATCACGAGACTGACCTCGCCTTTGAAGAGTGGTTCTTTCCCTTGGCGCCTCTTCACGATGGCCCTCTTGAATTCTTCGGCCGACCAGTCTTCTTCGTCGTCGTACGGCGGAAAGTCCCCTAGGAGAGGGACCAGTTGGATTACGAGCTTCCTTGGATGCACATATGGCAACCCAGTTTTCGCGTCCACGAGGATGATTTCTAGCGGGTTACCCATGGCGTCCTTGATCCTGCTGCCGACGTATATGGGGAGCCGTGGCTTGCTCTTGAACTCCAGCTTCAACATCAGCTGCAACTCCTGGAGGCTGTCGCGGTGGTTGTACGCCTCCCGAATTGTCTGTTGCACGAGTTTCTGTTCGCGACAGCCCTTGGAAACAAAGCAGATCATGAGTGATGACTAGATAGTAGGGCAAAAAGCACAGTTTTCTGTGCTGTGGCAGACATTATATAATTTTTTCTGTTATTTCTCATCAAAATAGGAGTAGCATAATCTGGTTGATGATGGACTCACCTTGTCGGATCTTTTCAGCTGTTGCAGCTGGCACTCCACACCGCCGAACTCTACTTTCACGAGGTCGAAGATGGAGTTCAAATAGATGGTTGTATCCCCCAGGCTGTAGGCATACACCTTATCGTGCGGGCATTCCACGCAGCGCCTGGCGTTGTCGATAGTTGCCTGCCACTTCAAGTCATCCATGCCCTCGCCAATTATCTGTGTTAGATCAGCACAAACGAAAAGACATATGACCAATCACCAATCCTGGAGTCACAGTCGCAGCGCGACACGAAAATATACATAAATAAATATAAGTAGCCCAAAGTCTAAACACGGTGACTGGAAAACCAACCGCTCGCAGCTCCTTAGGCTTGACTGCTAGCATCCTGAGGAAATCCTGAACGTTTCCGATGTTATTCTGCGTCAGCCTCCAGTGTAAATCTCCTCCCCACTTGATCCCGTTCAGCCTCCAGACGTCCTTACGAAGGTCAAGACGAAAGTCCTTGTTGATCATGTTTAGACTACCTTCAACCTTGAAGGTCTTGGTCATGCCCTCGAGGATCCTTCCGTGGCCGTTATAGCCTCCGGAGACATACACGCCGAGACTGACGAGACGTAGCACGGACGAGTTATCTGTGAACTGAAGCTCGTTCACGGTGACACTCCAGCCGTCCTTCATGGTGAGGCTGACGTCACCAGTGAGGAGTGGTGGTTCCCCTTCACGCTGCTTCACGATAGCCCTCCGGAATTCTTCGCCGGACCAGTCTTCTTTGATGTTGTATGGCAAGACGTCCCTTAACAGAGGAACCACTTGTATGTCCAGCTCAACCATCGGCAGCACCGATGGAGACCCTGTTTCTCCATCGATGAGGATAACCTCTAGTGGTTTGCCAGTGACGTCCCTGATGTTGCTGCCGACGTAGATTGGCAGCCGTGGCTGGCTTTGGAACGCAAGCTGCCACTTGTGGTGCAGCTGATCACTATGGCGGTCTCTGACCATGAAGGCCTCGCTCATGGCTTCAAGGATCCGGGGGCCATTGTAAGTTCCCGGCACAACACGCACCCCAATGCGTAACATGCAGCCATAAATCCGAGAATCGTCTGTGAACATGATTCCGTGTACTTTGGCGCACCCATCCCACATTGTGAGTCTGGACGGACCACCGAGGAGCGAGCACTTCTTCCCATCCAGATTCTCCACCACGCCCTTCTGGAAATCTTCCATATCCCAACTGTCCCGCGGAAAGTTACCCACGAGCGGTACCAACTCGATTTGCAGTACCTCCGGGACAACCGATGGCTCGCTGGTGTCTGCATCCATGAGGATCACTTTCAGCGGGTTGCCGTTGGTGTCCTGAATCTCCTTGCCGGTGATGATGGGGAGCTTGGGCGGGCTGTCCAACGCCAACTTCCACATTGGACGCTCCACTGGTGGAAGCTGATCCGCCACCCTAAACAGTTAGGAAGGTGTCTTTGGTTATTATTACAGTATAAACAGATCCACACGCTCTCGTAAGAATTATTTCATAAATAAACTTTCAGCTTTAGTCATTCGCTGACAATGTTGAGAACGTACGTGTCCAATTTTTTTACCTCGAAACATTCTCATATTTCATCATCAACAATCCTTTGCACAAAGCTACTACTATCACAAGAGTTAAAAAATTTTAGGAAAGGATTATTCATTCTTTCACATTACTCCACATGATACCCAGCAGAAGCCCTATGAGATGGAGACATTGTCTTTTCCATGATGTGTTGATGAAACTAGGAAAATTTCTATCTATATATAATATATATACTATCATATCAATGGCACGTAAGGACACACTACATATCAGGACTAGCTTTATAGCATAGATAACAATTATTTCTCGGCCAAAGTGGTGGTATATGTGTCGATTCAAATAGCACACGAAACTATTTTTTGTTTCATATGCCTAAAACAGACAACTCTTCATATTATTATAAAACGATGTAACTTCACTCAGGTTAGAGTACTAGCGTTTCCATACCTGTGATAATCACCAGGAGTTTGTGCGGGCAAGCTCACGAACCTTTTTACAACCTACAGTTGCGAAAAAATAGCCTCAGATGCTTTTTCATCATGTTAATTTAAAGGAAAACTCTATTGAACTACTGGTAGCTGGATCTATCCAGCCAGCTACCCGGGCGCATGAAGCCACCAAAGCAGCAGCTCAATTCCTCTCTCTCATTCTCACGACAGAAGCCATCGTCTCTCACCGTTCATTCAAGCATCGAGACAAACCTGACCCGATGCAAAGGTTATGTGGGCCTCTTGGCGAGGCGGCGCAGCGCCGCTGGCCGCAGGTGGTGGCAGCAGGCGGTGGTGGTCACCCCGATTTAGGGGGTTCGGGTTTCTAGAGCTATCTTCTTCCACTGCCATGAAAGCTCGGTAGAAGGTGAGAATGGCGGTGGGTGGCGGGTGGCAGGCAGAGTGCCACGGCGGTGAGGGCACCGCCGGCCGCTGTGGTGGAGGTGGGCATTGGCCAGGGTCCGATCTGGGGCATTTCTTCAGAGGATTTAGGAAGGTCGGGGCTTGAATGGCGGCGACGGCGAGACACCGCCGGTGGAGGCCACGGGTGGAGGTGACGGTGGCGCGGTGGGCAACTTCGTCGCCGGGGATGGCGCCGGAGGCCGCTAGGGAGGGGGCGAGGAGGCGGGGGTGGTTGCACTGGCTAGTAAGATAACATGTTTTTCGCATAACTGAAAACTCCTTTTTTTTCTAGAGCCAGTGAAAACTCCTTGATTAATTTCTGAATAGGATGACAACTATTTCCTAATTACTATCTCTGTCCCATTGAAAGTATCGTTTTTACTTTTAGAAATGAGTTAATTTCACAAATCCACCAATACTTTGGTCTATAGTCACAAGACCACGTAATACAATGCATATTTCACATACCCACCAATACTTTTGGGGTGTACTTTCACAAAACCACCATCCTTTTTTATTCTACATATAATTCCACATGTCAATGACAGCACTGAAAAATTGTAGAGCATATCATCTTAGGAGTCCATACGGTGTATGATTTTCATGCGTTGCCACTTACATATGGAACTATAGGCGTTGGATGCGTAGAATTTAAAATTCAATTAAGTTGCACCAATGGTGAATCAATAAAAAAAGTAGATTCTTCAAAGAGGTTTGCCATGTCTGAAAATATATGTTGGAGAACTCTACTCTTTTACTACACTGATGTCTGACCCAGTGTGAAAATCAATTGCTTCCATAATTTGTGAATTAATGTCATTGCCTACTTTCGACTATGTGAGATTATCACAAATAATAAGTTTGATAAACAACATGTGGTACAAAAGACAAAAGAAAGAACACATAAAACTCAACTTTGTGGATGAATGAATTAATGATTATTTACTACATGTATTAGAAAATGTAAAAAAAATCATATTTTTAGGTTAGGAAACAACCACGTTAACATCAATTAAAGAACACGTGGTAGAAAGGAGAGTTTCTTCCTATGTCAGTTGAGAAAGAAAACTTCTTTCTTCCAAACTACCCCTCACTTTACCTAACCGTCATGGAAATCTGGTAGCCTGACTCGAACCATTCAGTTCTTTCAACAACATACAATTATTTGATCCCAAATATTCTTTCTATCAGTGCTAAGCATTACATTGATTTATTTGAGTTCACAATTACAAATGTTATAATTAATAGCAAACATTAATTAGTATTTATTTCTATGTATTAATAGTCACGTCTTAAATGTTCAAATGTACAACTAAATAGAGAACTGTATGACACTCTACAAATCTACCCCTCAAGAATTTCCTTTCTGATGCACATATATGTCCATGGTTTCTAAGAATCGTCTAAGAAATTCTATTTCCTCTTATATTTGTATCCACCTGCGTAACTGCAACCCTAGCCTAGCCTGTAAATTAGTCTTTGAATATACCATTCCATTGAGATCTTAATTATTTGGAGCTCCTTACTCAAATTAAAACTTTAACTTGATTTGTCAAAATGAAGGACATGGGATAAAGGCCTTCTGTATAGCCTGCTGAGTTACAATTGCGTTTAATGTTTGCTATCTATTAAAATTAGCATATATTTTCTTGTTTGCAAAAAAATAATCCTAGCATACAACAATACAAAATAACTTGGAACAATACATCCTCCATCTACTATAATAAGTGGATATCGAACCGTGGTGATTCACCAAAACTATAACAATGTTTTGCATTGAGTAATCGTGCGTGCAATCAGTGCTAGTACTAATACTGATTCTCATCTACTCAGTTTATTGTCTAGATTGGAACTAATGATAAGCTTTTTAAAAGCAATGTCTTTATCTGTTACCACGTACTCTCTATATGTAAAGTGCAAGCTGGACGTGCAGACGACTGCAGTACATACCAACAATAATTATTGCATAGCTCATGTTGAGGACTCACCAAGAAGTTTGTAGTTCCATACAACTTGTTCCATGTTTATTCAGAGACTGCATGTTGCTCGCCAGCAGTGAGCTCGCAAGTCGCAAGGTTGGTATAGTACCACCATGTGTCCGATTTGAGCTAGTGAATCAGCTTTTGATAGATGGGAAGACCATGATCTAGATGACACCATAGGTAATATGGAACATTACTTGCAAGCTGCGATCCAGCCCATGGCATAGACACATGACCCCCTTGATTGATCCTCAAGACAAAACATGAACACCATATACTTATTTACCTCATCGGGGTCCCCTTTACCATCCTCCCAATAGAGCATGCGACCCATAGTGCCAGCCATCAAGCTTTTTGCCGGAATCTAGGTTATTAGCGTGTAGCTCCAATCCATTGCTTTATCTCGTGCGACCTTGCGAGACATGTAAATTTAGAAACCTAGAGAACCCACGTCTTGGAAAGTTCTCATTCCCTAGTACACCAGAACGTACATGTACTCATCAAGTCATTAACAGGTACAACAGATATATGTGTTGTTTATTATTATTCTAGTTTTTTGAGATATTATATTCCTGTAACGTCCCGCCACTCTGAGCCAGGCCCACATACACCTGGCAGCTTAATAGGCCCTCAAGACTTACCTCACAGACCAACACTAGTCTTTTCTGTGTACTTTTATCCTCACTCATGCACACCCGGGAAGGACTTCCCGGTCGATCACTCATCCATAAATTATTCCAAGGCAAACACGCTTAACCTCGGAGTTCTTTAGAGATGAGCTTCCGGAAAAGATGTTGCAACTTATTGACATGAGTATTCTATCAATCATATTAAGCCCTTGTCTAGGATGTTACAATTCCATATTACATTGAGCATTTCCAGAAAACGTATGGGTTAGAGAATACACGAACAAATATTATATTAGTAGGCATATATATATTGGGATACTTTTAGTAGTGGTAAAGGTGGGTAATTTTGATCATCTTAGATCTATTGCTTATTATTTATTTAGTATACAAATTGATGGCCAGACGTTTTACTTTTTTTTCAGAATTTAGAGGATTTTCCACTGATTAATGTGGAGGCCTGAAAAGGAGCCTCCAATTAATAAATATAAGATCAGATGGATGCAGAATCTGAATAAACATGGAACGATACAATGACTGAACCCAATCCTGTCTTCCAATTCACACTATTTACCAAAAAAAAAGAGCAACCCATTTTTTAAAAAACAAAACTAATTTTTATACTTTCATCTTCTAACTATATTCACGCACTACCCCTACACTTGTCTCTATCTGAAAGACATGATCATCTAAACATGAGCCTCATAAGTCAGTAAAAGTGTCTCGCTATTGAGGAAGATTTCACGTCCTATATTCGTAGAATAAATAGTTTTAATTGCAATACCAGTGCTGATCTTGATACTAGAACCTAAATGGTAGGCTCCGTCACAATGAATCTAATGAGTTGAGCTATGTTCCATTTGCAGCTACTCATATTTTTATGAATACAAATATCTTTTCTTGTTTCCAATATTGGACACGTGTTAGTGACTTAATTTGGATAGCCTTTTAAAAGAAGTTCAATGGAAACTATTTTAACTTTACCCCTCCCTCGGCCTTATACATTTTGTCCCTTCCTACTCGAGTTAGTAATGTTGGACCCACCACTACAGGCACACGACACAAGTTATATGGCACACACACAATCCTCACGACACATTTGTAGATGGCGCAATAATTGTGCCGTGTCTAATTTATGGAACATACGTCACATTTGTTCAGATCTGTGCCGTGTGCCATTTCGGCCGACGGCACAAAAAAGTGTACACAGCATAGATTCGGACACGCGGCATATAGAGTGTTTCCCATAGTGCACAATAATTAAATGTTATTCTATATATTCCTCAAAAGTAGTAACCTTTTGTCTAAATTCCCACCCTCCAGGTGCACATCTACACAAAACAACCATTGTGTTTATTTTGAATTCCCATGATGACATAGTATGCTAAAAGGAATTAATCATCACATGAATCTAATTTTATGTCTTTTGTATCCAAAACTTGTATTATGCTATCATAATTCACAACTAATAATGATTTTGATACAAATATACCATGTTCTTTCAGTGCCATGGTGAGCATCCAAGGTGGTTCGTAACTAGAAGTTAGGACTGCTCAAGAACAGGTCACAATTTTGGACCAGCACTGGAATTATATTTTGTGAGAGGGCACATAATAATTGATCTTCCATAGGGAACAAAGGCTATATTTAATGCCAGACCACGTAAGGGTCCGAAGAAGAACCTTAGTAGCACCTCAGGTCTTGGGGTTGACTCCCCGCTGGAGTAAATATTTCCAGAATTTGACGGCATTTGTGTATTTGTGCTTTCAATGGAAGGCGACATTCTTGTCTACACCAATGCGCGATTGTTAATTTCGACGATCTTGGGGATTTGTCGGCTCAATCTTCAAAGATGCTAATAGGAGTAGAGTTTGTGTGGTGCATTCATAGGGGATTATGGTGTGTTGTGAGTGTCTGAGTTATATTGTGTAACAAAAAAATATTTCTACTTCCGGACATGACCTACCTCTAGGAAATAGAGAGGCCCAATAAAACACTAAATATGAATCCTAGAATCAGACCTATTTAAAATGTAAAAGTGTATGCTACACATGGTTTCGTCTCCAACACATGGCAAAACAAGATTTTCAGCTGTAAGACATGGAAACTTTTGTCTCTTGGCTACAACACACTCCAACAAATGAAAATGTTATCTTCAAATTATTGTTTTACTCAATTCATAAAAAGACATTAGAACTCAGGTCTCAACACAAAGTACATTATTGCATTCTTCTATCTGTTGACGCCGGTTTTTGACCAAGGAACCCATTGTCGGCGACTATAGGTCAAAGGAGGGCCGGTGGGCCGAAGGCCGACGGCCGCATGGACGAGTAAAGAGGCGCGTCCCTCCCGGGAATCGTGCACGGATGCTAACGGAAGAGCATGATATTGATGGGCCCGGCCCACGTTGTAAAATTAGAAATAATAGTTTAATTTTGGAAAAAGATCCTAGTCGGTTAGGAAATCGGCCCGAAGAGGATCCGAGTAGGATTCTTTGTGCCGGATATAAATATGTACTCGGGTGTAACTCTGTAAACTCGATTCACATCCAATACAACTTTCGGCGCATCGCCAAACCCTAATTTTCTCGTCAAGTCTTTACTATTTTCGCGGGGATCTTCGGGGCTCCGGTCGACAACAAGTTGGCTTGACAAGGTAATTATGTTGTCTAATTCTCGGCGCATTGTTCGTAATTAGATGGCTTAATTGCTAGTTATCCGGCGACCAGATCTGTTTTCGATCGTCGTAGTGAGTATCGGCCGGGATGAGTCAAGTCGACCCGGTCCGGGCTCGTGGTGGAGGTAGTTTGACTTGTCCCGCCTCCCCGTCCCAGCCTTTGCTCACAACGCCGATTGGCTCGGATCTGGTCGTTCGAGTCACGATAGCCGCTATGAGAATTCTTTTACATCTTAGCCGATTCGATCGTGCAGATTCGGTTGACGTGTCCCGTGTTTGCCTTTACGATAGTTGACTTGTCCTAGGCGCATGCAGCCGATTGGATAGGATGTAGATTTACTTTCATAGTTAAGGCGTTTATGATTGTGCTTGTCCTGAATCGCCAGGCGTGCGCGGCCGTTAGACCTGGTCCGATCGTGTGCCATCGCTTGACTTGTCCCGTTGGAGCGATCGGTCGATTCGGGATCCGTGTGGTTGTATTTGTCTTACTCGTTCTTTCGGAGTGTTTAGCCGATTGCTTATCACGTTCATTAGCTGTTTTATGTTCAATTAGCTAAATCTGTTAAAGCTGCCTTTGAACCCGAGTTATTAGTACGATTTCATTGATCATCATTATACATCTAGATATGATCTAATAACTCATTGTTATAATCGATGGCAGAATCGACCGGATGCCTGATCGGCCGATTCATCGCTTCGATTGATGATTAAACCATCTTCTTGCTATCAAATTAATTACATCCCATTAATAATTACCTTGTTTACATTTTATTCGATAATGCATCCCTGTAAAGTCTTAATGATTTGATCGCTTACCGACGAAATCGGCTGCTAGCCACCGATCGCATGTTATAGCGTCGGCCGATTTCGTATCGTTTGTATCACGATTCGTTTGCCCGGCATTTAATACATAAATGGATGGGCCGTGTCGTTCCCTGTCGATGGCCGATTTTGTCTATCTTATGCCATAATCGGCCACGGCCGCACATCGGTCTATCCGGGCCGATGACCCGGAATTTTACACCTTTTATTGTCTTTGTTGGTTTGCAGGAAAACCATCCGCACGCACCGACGCACACGAGAATCGGCGAGCCGAGCCGGTCCGTTGGGAGCACAGGGCCTCGCATCGCCGGGGTTTCGGTGGACTCTCCGGACAACGGTGTGTTGGCGACTTTTGACGTCAACACTATGATGTATATGTTTCAAATTGTTTGCATAATTTGTTTATTGTTAGGAAATTTAAACCGTAGGACATTGGACAATGGTACGATTTTGTCCTCGGCATCCCTAAACTATCCGCACCGAGCCCTCCATCTCTTTTATATTCAACCAATATGTTTTAGGGCTCATACGTTTTCATCGGAATGGGTTGGAATTAGGCCAATCTAGACGGCATGATTTGACCAAAATGAAAACCGGACTATGTCCAAATTGTTGTTTGGTTAAAGGCTAGCCTCTAATGAAATATGGCCCGTTTGTCATTTAGTGAAGCTTGTGGCACAGATTGATTCTCCATTTCCTTAGGTCCGAAAAAAAAACAACTGAATTACTAATTCCCGACTACGAATAATTGTTGGAGGTACCTAAACACTTTTATTAGTCAAAAGGCCCATTATGAGTTGGTCGTGCAAACTGCTCGTGGTAGGGCTACCGCGCTGGCCCAAGCGCGTCGCTCCCTCCCTCCCTCCCTCCCTCCCTCCCTCTCTCTCTCCCTCTCCTTGATGCATATATGCACTCAATACATATTACCTTATTGAATAAGACGAACGGTCAAACGTAACGAAAAAGTCAATAATGTCCAACAATTTAAGAACGGAGGGAGTATTTATGTAATATTTTTTATCATCCATGGTTTTCCTAAAATGTCCAAAGTGCCCTCATCTTCTACCTTTCTTCGTTCTCTCTCCGTCCCGACCATGGCGCCGGTGGAGAGCTTTCGCTAAGCACCGAAATAGTGCTACTCTCCTACCCTATATCTCCCGCCCCCCCCCTTCCCCCATGGCGTGTGTAGGCAACGAGACGACCGAGCACGCCATGCACCCGGATCAGCATGACAAAGTGGTAGGGTAAAGCTAGCCCGGTGATAGTCCGATAAACCCGTGCAGCAAATGACGGGCGCATGAGGTGCCACACCGGCCTTGGCTCGGAGCAGCGGGCGCGCCTAGTAGGGCCGAGATGGTGCCCCTATAATTGTTTGGGTGTGCTGCAACAGGGGGATGCGAGCGCGGTGGCCACAAAAGGAGACATCCCTCGGATTCTCGCATCCGGAAGAACTAGACCAAATCAAAGCCCGAGAGCTGCCGGATGCCAACCAACTCGATAATATGGTCAACTCGTCAATTCATCGAGCCCTAATCAATCAATCGGGCGTGTTGACCAACACCATCGGGAATTTGATCAAGGACACAGCTTGATGGCAGATTGTTCACTCGAAGGGTATGCTCGGACCTGCATACACTCAGCCTTTTGGCGCTCTGTACGGCCGATTCGGGGAATCGGCCTCCGTAATACCACATCGCCAGCAGGGTTTCAGCCCCTATACGGCATGCCACCTTACCTATGGCCTGGCAAGGACGATGCAAACGCAAGTACCGAGTACAACCCGACCAGGCAAAGAGGATGACAAGTGGCCTCAAGAAGTCGGTGACGGAAAAGGGCGATAAACAAGATGTACAACCGCCGACTTCGAGTCGTGGGCAGCAACCAATGTGGCGGCTGCCCCGCAGATGGCACGACGAGCCCAATTTCTTCTACGTACCAAATACCGGCCCGAGTAGAATTGAGAACTCACCCACTATAGTACGGCCGATATCCGGTATTCCGCGACCAACCGCATCGACTGGGGACAAGGATTCATGATCGGACGGCCGATCCAATCGGCCATGAATTATGGAATCGCTCCGCAGTACATCGTTCCCACTGCCGGCACCGGGATTTCGGAAACGGCCGATCGGTACACTCGATCGGGGGCAGCCCAAGACAGCTTATATGACGGGAACCGGATCGAGCAATCGCTGAACCCAATGATATGAGTGGCCTCATGGCTAAGATCGCCGATATGATGAAAGATCGGTTCGATTTGAAGCCTAAGGAGAAAAGTGCACCGTATCGGCGACCTTACCCCGATCGGATGGATTCCGTGGCTTTACCCAATAAGTATAAAATTCCCGAGTTCTCCAAGTTTTCCGGGCAAGATAACACATCAACTATGGAGCACATCAGCAGATATGACGCACGACTTGGTGAGGCGTCTACTCGGGAGGCTTTGCGGGTTCGGCTATTCCCACTCGTCCTTGTCCGGATCGGCCTTTTCATGGTTTGCTTCGCTATCGCCTCGGTTCTATTCATAGTTGGGCCGATCCGGAGAAAAGGTTTCACTCGTACTTCTTCACGGGCATTACCGAGCTTAGTTTGTCCGATTTAATGGCGGTGAAACGAAAACCGGGGAATCGGTGGCCGATTATATACGGAGGTTCAGGACTCGAGGGACGATGCTACAATCCGAACTTGACGAGAGCAACGAATGGCCGAAATCGCTTATGCGGGGCTATTCTCTAACATCAAAGAAAAGTTTACCCCACATGAATTTGATGGGCTAGCACAACTGACCCGTAGGGCGATTGGCCGAGAAGAAAATATCCAGCTCACCAGGAACCGGTGGTATCGGATGACTTATGCCGATTTCGACAATGAGGATGATGAAGAGGAAATTAATGCGATTGAGTGGACTAATAACAAACGGCCGATATTTTCTCCGCATGTCAAACCTAAGGAGAAAAAATATGATTTCGATTTATCTAAGATCGACGAGATATTTGATCACTGTCTGCGGGAAAAGAAGATCCAGACTTTCCCTCATCACAAAATTCCTACGCCGGAAGAATTGAAGAAAATAGCTAAGTGGTGCAAGTGGCATGGAAATTCGCATCATAACACCGTTGATTGTTATGCCATGAGAGATGAAATCCGGAGGGCGATTGACGAGTGGGGTATTGCGAGCGGCCGATGTAAAGAAGAAGATGAAAGTTGATGGGCACCCTTTCCGGCTAATACGATGTACATCAACATCATCGGTGGTGGATCGGCTGGTTTCATACGCCGATATGAGAAGAAGAGAGAGAGGGAAGAAAGTGCTCGGATGGCACGTGAGCGAGAATTTGTCGGCCAAAGTCGGCGATGCATGACGAGGCGTGATCGGCCGAGATTTTGACCCACACCGGGCTTGTCCTTTCTTTCGATCGCTCGGGACCAAAACATAAAGCTTCCATCTATCAAGAACCGCCCGCAGTGCATTGGCCGTGAAGAGTATCGTGATGACGGGTCATCAAGTTCCCGAGGCGGCCGGTTGGTCGCAACTACGATTCACGACAATCGGCCCCCGTAAGAGCGGTCGGCCATGATCACGACCGTGATGAACGGAGATACGCCGTGCCGAAGAGAACTTCCGTTCACGATCGACCGGGGCCAATCAACGATGAAGAAGAGTTTGATCGGCAATACCACGAAGAACAGTGGTGTCCCGGTGGTTTGCTCAATAAAACACGAAGAGGAGGCTCCAGAGAATGCGTCGTCGAGAAATTAAGGGTGGACGATATTACAGAGATGACCAAGATGATGAGTCCAAGCCCAAAAGGGAGTGGAGGCCCAAAGTACGATCTCAGGTGGTCCGGCCGAAGCCGTAGTAAATATGATATCCCCGACGCCCGAGATTGTCGGATCGGCCATAGAGGACAAATCGGCCGATGAGAATTCGGCTAAGGAAGAACCAGCTTGGGGAAACTTCGGAGATTCTCGTGGACGCCGGAATCGGCGGTATTTGATAAGCCGATCAACTCCGATCATTTGCATCTCAAGGCATTGTACATTAGCGGTTACATCAATGGGTCGCCAATGAGGAAAATATTGGTCGACGGAGGAGCGGCGGTCAATGTTATGCCAATTACTACATACCGCAAGCTCGGGAAGACGCCGGAAGAAATGATGAAAGCTAATCCGACGCTCAAGGATTACAGCGGGAGAAGCCAAGATGTTCGTGGAGCCGCGATAATGGAGATCACTCGTAGGCGACAAAACCATACCCACCACATTTTTCATCATCGACGGAAAAGGTGCATATACAACTTTGTTGGGGAGAGATCGGATTCATGTCAACCGTTGCATCCCATCAACCATGCACCAGTTGTTTGATTCAATAGGTCGGCAACAAGGTCGAAATCGTACGGGCCGATAAGTCCGTAACCATTGCAACCGCCGATTTCGAGTTTGCTTGGCTCGGAGAGCCTCGCCTTGTTTATCGGGCACGTATTGGGATGCGGAGACCATAAACATCACCGACGACGGAGTTATTGTGACCGGGGGTCGGTACTCCCGGCCGCTCCGATGGGCCCCACAGGAGAATTGACGGACAATCGGCCGATCGATACACGCACCGAGGATATGATGAGTCGGCCGATTAACGAACCGTAAGACGGGAAATTAGGTCACGGTTTTGTGTCGGCCGACGAGTTAGAAGAGGTAGATATAGGGGATGGAGACAAGCCTCGACCGACATATATTAGCAAGAAATTGTGTAAAGAAGTAAGAGATGAATTAGTGGCCTTATTGGAAGAATTTAAAGATTGTTTTGCTTGGGATTATAGCAAGATGCTCGGACTCAGCCGATCGATCGTTGAACATCGGTTGCCCACCAAGCCCGGATATCGGCCATATAAGCGTGGGGCTCGGAAAATTGACCCTAGGTATTATGAAGCCGTCAAAGAAGAGATTATCGGATTATATGAGGCCGGCTTCATTAGGCCATGCCGATATGCGGAGTGGGTTTCCGAGTATTGTGCCGGTGGAAAAGAAAAATGGAAAGATGCGGGTCCGCATTGACTTCGAAATTTGAATAAGGCGACTCCGAAAGATGAGTACCCAATGCCAAACGCCGATTTGTTAGTTGATGCAGCCGCCGGCAACAAAATTTTGAGCTTTATGGATGGAAATGCTGGGTACAATCAGATTTTTATGGCCGAAGAAGATATACCGAAGACAGCGTTCGGATGCCCGTGAGCGTTGGGATTATATGAGTGGGTTGTTATGACCTTCGGCCTAAAAATGTCTGGTGCCACGTATCGAGAGCCATGAATTTTATATATCACGATTTGATCGGCCGATTGGTGGAAATTTATATTGATGATGTTATGGTGAAATCAAAATCGGCCGAAAGTCATGTGGCTGATCTCGGAGAAGTGTTGAAGAGGACAAGACAAGACGGTCTCGAAGATGAACCCGCTCAAGTGTGCTTTTGGTGTATCAACTGGACAATTTCTGGGGTTTATTGTGCATGAAAAGGGAATTGAAATCGGCCCCAAGAGTATTGATTCTATCGGAAAGTCGGAACCACCGACGAACAAAACAAAGCTCCAATCCCTAATCGGCAAGATCAATTTTATTAGGCGATTTATCTCAAATTTGTCCGGTCGACTTGACGTATTTACGCCATTATTAAAACTCAAGGCCAATCAAGAATTTCGATGGGAACCGATCCATCAAAGGGCTTTAGAAGATATCAAGAAGTATTTGATGTCCCCACCGATGATGGTTCCGCCGAAGTCGGGCACACCCTTTAAGTTATATTTATCGGCGAGATGATAGGTGCATCGGCTCGCATTGACTCGAGAACAGGAGGGAAAAGAACGGGTCATATTTTATCTCGACCGCAAATTAATTGATGCGAAACGCGGTATCCAGAGGTGGAAAGGTTATGTCTCTGTCCGTATTTTTCATGCACAAAACTAAGACATTATCTATTAGCCGAGGAGTGTACTATGGTTTGCCAGGCCGATGTCGTAAAATATATGCTATCGGCCCCGGTACCCAAAGGCCGGTTGGGCAAATGGATGTTGGCAATTGCAGAGTTTGATCTAGGCTATGAATCGGCCAAAGCGATGAAAGCACAAGTATTGGCCGACTTAATAGTGCAACACGGTGAACACTCGGTCAAATACGTTGAGCCAATGCCATGGACGGTGTTCTTTGATGGTTCAATTTGCAAGGAAGGAAGTGGAATCGGCTTGGTTGTTGTGTCGCCTCGGGGGCAATACGTGGATACTCTATTACAGAGAGGCGCACACCAACAACCAAGTCGAATATGAGACAAGAATAAAAGGACTGGAACTACTCGTGGATGCCGGGGCCGATTTTGTGGAAATTGTCGGCGATTCCTTGTTGGTCGTGAGTCACCGGCCGACGAGTATGAGTGTAAAGATGAAATATTATTGCAATATCATAGAAAGTGCCGAAGTTAATGAAAAGATTCAAGTGTGTTAAAATCAGCCATATACCAAGAGAGCGGAACTTCGAAGCAAATAACTTGGCTCAACTAGCATCCGGATATCGGCACGCCGAGAACAGACTTGGAAATAGCCAATATTGAAGAGGCCGATTGGCGCACGTAAATTCGAAGTTTTTTGAGCAATCCATCCCAACCTACGAGATAAGAAGATAAGATATAAAGCCTTGAAGTATGTTCGTTGGATGATCAATTATTTTTCAAGACAATTGATGGGGTGCTTCTCAAATGTATTGATGACACCGAAGCCAAAGTGGTAATGAGCGAAGTACATGATGGGATTTGCGGAACGCATCAATCGGCCCATAAAATGAAGTGGCTGCTAAGGCGAGCTGGTTATTACTCGGTCGACAATGTTAGCCGATTGTTTCAAATATTATAAAAGTTGCCAAGATTGCCGAAGTTCGGGCCTATACGGAGGGCACTGCGTCGGCCATGAATCCGGTGATCAAGCCTTGGCCGTTCGGAGGATGGGCCATGGATATGATCGGCCGGATAAATCCAAAGCATCAAGCAAAGGACATCAGTACATATTGGTAGTTACAGATTACTTCACAAAGTGGGTTGAAACGGCACCTTATCGCAAAGTCTCGACGGCCGACGTGATAACGTTTGTTAAGGAGCATATCATTCATAGATTTGGGATTCCGGAAACAATCACGACGGATCAAGGATCGGTATTCACGTCGGACGAATTTCAATTTTTTGTCGAAGAGATGGGGATTAAATTGATTGTCGGTCATCTTCGATGGGGCCGACATCGGCATGCGCCGCGGCAACCATCTTATCGGCCGCTTGGATTGCCTCGTCCGTCGTCTTTTATTGGGCCGCCACATCAACCGCCAATCGTGCAATGGTGGCTTCTAAAGCCGCCGCATCCTTCTCCTTGAGAGCCGGCGTCGCTCTCAAATCGGCAATCTCCGATTGATTGCTTGCGGTTCGCCCTGCCGATTTGAGAGTTGCTCTTGCATCTCCGGGTCTTGCGGGCCTCCTCCTCGAACGCTTGATGGAGTTCTCGGCGAGTAGTGCAGCTTGTCGTTGCTCCGCGTGGCGAGCTAGACGCTGCCGGGCACGGATGAAATCCATTTGCCGATACTCCATGTATGCTACGCGGTGCCGAGCATCGCGCACATCATCCGGGAGCTCAGCCGGATTTCCAAGTACCGCTCCCGGATAGAGTGGGCGTCGGCCACCAAGCCTTCAACCGATGACACTTCAAGCCGGCGCGCGATTTCGGTCATGGTGATAAGACCAGCGGAAGATACCGAAATCGGCGCGAGACGAGGGAAGCCGAGCGCACGAAATACCAAGAAGAGTAAGATAAAACTAATGATCGACGGCGAATCAAGGAGGAAATAGTAAAAACAGACTCGCGAAGCGTCGACGCGAGCGGCCGGACGTCCATCGGCCGTGCCATTGAACCCACGAGTTCGTGTGTTCCAAGCAGCTCTCGGCGGCCGATCCACCTTCACCGGCGACATCCTCGGAGGCGGCATCGGCGACGCTCCGCCGGCGGCTCATCGGCGAGCATTACCTTCGGGGAAGCCGCGGGCGGCTCCGGCCGCCCGATTCTTCGTCGGCAGCGGCGCCTTTGGGAGGAGCCGTGGGCGACACATGGCCGGCTTGTTCGGCTTCGGCGGCGACCTCGGGAGACGCAGCCGATCCGAGTGAGTTGGGCTCTCCGTAGGATTTGGATCGGCTCGGCTTGGTACGACCGCAGCTCCGGAGTCTGTTTGAGTCGGCCTTTCGAGCGTCGGCGTCTTGGCCCGTGGAGGAGTCGGCAGGCGGATCGGCCTATCGGGCGTTGGCGTCCGAGCCCGAGGAGAAGGGACCGCCGATTCTCGCTAAAATAATTAGATGGCATGTTAAGTGAAAAGGAATCGGCGATCATGCAATAACAACCCGACGCAGCGGAGACGGTTCGCTATAGTAATCCGGGTCGGACGAGCGCACGAGTCGCTTTAGCGACGCGCGGTATCGCTTCGGGGCTCGAGTCGACCTCCGCACTGGCACATTAGCCTTCCTCTTTTGAGGGCGGCCGTTTTGGTTTTGGCCTTGCGGACAGCTGGCGCCCTCGACTCATCGCCGCAAATGCTTCAGCGGGAGTGCGGTCGGTGAAGCCGATATTTGGAACGATTGGGCTCGGCAATAAATATGCAATCGGCCGGCCATCGATGCTTTGGGTCGGCGGCTCCTCCGAGTCCGATCGAAAGAGAAGATAAAGGATGAGCATTTGGAGTGGCCGATTTCATTTACAAAATCGGCCTTACAAAAATAAATCAGCTACACGTACCTCGGCGAAAGGTTCTTCCAGGACTAGGCCGGAGAAGAAGGAAGCGGTGTTCCAGCCGCAAAGGTGCCGGTTCCACTCACCCCACCAACGGTCAAAAAGGCGGGTACTCCGGGCGCCGGGAAAATCCGGCCAAGTCGGCGGTGACGATATCGGCGGTACAGCCGATGAGCCGGTTCCACCGAATGGCATTGTCGACGACAGCCCGCGCCTTTATCCGCCCCACATAGAAGAGGTCGGGGGCAACCGGCCGAAGCCGAGTTGACGGGCCGATATCGACGGGTGGTAGAACTCATAGGAGCAGAAGGCCTTGCTCCCGGCGATGAGTCCCGTCGGCAGCAGACATGGGCGGAGGCGGTGGTGAAGATTTTGATTGCTTCCCGTCGGCCGTCGAGAAAGTTGGGTCGATCAAAAGGGGGTGTCGTACTCCCTCTCGAAGAAATCAATGTACGGGTACCGATCCGTAATTTCATCGTTGAGGCCCTTGTAGAAGGCGGCGAACCAATACGCCGAGTTCTTGTCCGACATGGCCGCCCCTAGTGCCATGGATAACGCCTCCCCGAAAGAGATGCACCGGCTGAATCCGGGCACGGCCGATTCGGCGTAGTCGCCGGGGAAGCGGAGCACGCCGAGATCCAGATTGATGGCCTTGGTGGTATGGAGGGTCAACCACATTTGAATAAACCACAAAGGGCCACCTAGGTTTTTGATCGATCGGCCGGCGCGCAGCTCCACCGAAACTCGGTGAAGAAGGAGGTACGCCGACCCCGGAAGATACTTGCCCATGGGAAGGGCATGGTCGTCGGCCGATACATCGGCCATCGGCGAGAAAATTGTTTGTGGGGCTCACGCCGACCCCACAAAAGAAGGTTAGGAAATCGGCCCGAAGAGGATCCGAGTAGGATTCTTTGTGCCGGATATAAATATGTACTCGGGTGTAACTCGTAAACTCGATTGACATCCAATACAACTTTCGGCGCATCGCCAAACCCTAATTTTCTGTCAAGTCTTTACTATTTTCGCGCGGGGATCTTCGGGGCTCCGGTCGACAACAAGTTGGCTTGACAAGGTAATTATGTTGTCTAATTCTCGGCGCATTGTTCGTAATTAGATGGCTTAATTGCTAGTTATCCGGCGACCAGATCTGTTTTCGATCGTCGTAGTGAGTATCGGCGGGATGAGTCAAGTCGACCCGGTCCGGGCTCGTGGTGGAGGTAGTTTGACTTGTCCCGCCTCCCCGTCCCAGCCTTTGCTCACAACGCCGATTAGCTCGGATCCGGTCGTTCGAGTCACGATAGCCGCTATGAGAATTCTTTTACATCTTAGCCGATTCGACTATGCGGATTCAGTTGACGTGTCCCGTGTTTGCCTTTGCGATAGTTGACTTGTCCTAGGCGCATGCAGCCGATTGGATAGGATGTAGATTTACTTTCATAGTTAAGGCGTTTATGATTGTGCTTGTCCTGAATCGGCCGAGCGTGCGCGGCCGTTAGACTCGGTCCGATCGTGTGCCATCGATTGACTTGTCCCGTTGGAGCGATCGGTCGATTCGGGATCTGTGTGGTTGTATTTGTCTTATCGTTCTTTCGGAGTGTTTAGCCGATTGCTTATCACGTTCATTAGCTGTTTTATGTTCAATTAGCTAAATCTGTTAAAGCTGCCTTTGAACCCGAATTATTAGTACGATTTCATTGATCATCATTATACATCTAGATATGATCTAATAACTCATTGTTATAATCGATGGCAGAATCGGTCGGATGCCTGATCGGCCGATTTATCGCTTCGATTGATGATTAAACCATCTTCTTGCTATCAAATTAATTACATCCCATTAATAATTACCTTGTTTACATTTTATTCGATAATGCATCCCCGCAAAGTCTTAATGATTTGATCGCTTACCGACGAAATCGGCTGCTAGCCACCGATCGCATGTTATAGCGTCGGCCGATTTCGTATCGTTTGTATCACGATTCGTTTGCCTGGCATTTAATACATAAATGGATGGGCCGTGTTGTTCCTCGTCGATGGCCGATTTTGTCTATCTTATGCCATAATCGGCCACGGCTGCACATCGGTCTATCCGGGCCGATGACCCGGAATTTTACACCTTTTATTGTCTTTGTTGGTTTGCGGGAAAACCATCCGGCACGCACCAGCGCACACGAGAATCGGCGAGCTGAGCCGGTCCGTTGGGAGCACGAGGCCCTGCATCGGCCGGGGTTTCGGTGGACTCTCCGGACAACGGTGTGTTGGCGACTTTTGACGTCAACACTATGATGTATATGTTTCAAATTGTTTGCATAATTTGTTTATTGTTAGGAAATTTAAACCGTAGGACATTGGACAATGGTACGATTTTGTCCTGGCATCCCTAAACTATCTGCACTGAGCCCTCCATCTCTTTTATATTCAACCAATATGTTTTAGGGCTCATACGTTTTCATCAGAATGGGTTGGAATTAGGCCAATCTAGACGGCATGATTTGACCAAAATGAAAACCGGACTATGTCCAAATTGTTGTTTGGTTAAAGGCTAGCCTCTAATGAAATATGGCCCGTTTGTCATTTAGTGAAGCTTGTGGCACAGATTGATTCTCCATTTCCTTAGGTCTGAAAAAAAAAACAACTGAATTACTAATTCCCAGCTACGAATAATTGTTGGAGGTACCTAAACACTTTTATTAGTCAAAAGGCCCATTATGAGTTGGCTGTGCAAACTGCTCGTGGTAGGGCTACCGCGCTGGCCCAAGCGCGTCGCTCCCTCCCTCCCTCCCTCCCTCCCTCCCTCTCTCTCTCCCTCTCCTTGATGCATATATGCACTCAATACATATTACCTTATTGAATAAGACGAACGGTCAAACGTAACGAAAAAGTCAATAATGTCCAACAATTTAAGAACGGAGGGAGTATTTATGTAATATTTTTTATCATCCATGGTTTTCCTAAAATGTCCAAAGTGCCCTCATCTTCTACCTTTCTTCGTTCTCTCTCCGTCCCGACCATGGCGCCCGGTGGAGAGCTTTCGCTAAGCACCGAAATAGTGCTACTCTCCTACCCTATATCTCCTGCCCCCCCCCCTTCCCCCATGGCGTGTGTAGGCAACGAGACGACCAGCACGCCATGCACCAGATCAGCATGACAAAGTGGTAGGGTAAAGCTAGCCCGGTGATAGTCCGATAAACCTGTGCAGCAAATGACGGGCGCATGAGGTGCCACACTCGGCCTTGGCTCGGAGCAGCGGGCGCGCCTAGTAGGGCCGAGATGGTGCCCCTATAATTGTTTGGGTGTGCTGCAACAGGGGGATGCAGGCGCCGGTGGTAGGCTAACCGTTAACAAAGGGAAGAATAGGAGAATATATGAAGATGACAGGAATATTTATCGTCCAGTCACATGAAAAATAAAAATAAATATTCTGATCACATATAGGGTAAGGAATTGGTGTGGAGGGATAAGATCATTCATCATGACTTAGTTTTTGAAGAAAATTACAATGACTTTGAAGGAATTGACCCCAATAAAAATATATTTATTTATGTATGTAATAACATCACAAAAATATAATACTACCTCCATTCTAGTATATAAGCACTTTTTGACTTTCAGACAGCATATCTGATATTTGCACAAAATTATAAAAATATAAAACAAATAAATAAAATTTAAAGTATATCTGATATTAAAATAAATTATAAAAATAAATGATATTTGCACAAAAGTTTTTAATAAGATAAATGGTTAAACGTGAAATCGAAAAGTCAACAAATGCTTATATATTGGAACCGAGGTAGTACTACTTGTCTTTGCGTTGGGTGATCATACCTGGTATAGTTCATTCATTGGATCATGCCTTGGCTCAAGAACAAGTAGACCAGGAACATTTTGTATCGTAGTTTCTGCCTTATCCAGCTGACAAATTATGTCAGAAATAGTAGGTCTCTCCGATGGCTCATATTTGATACAAATTTGTGCTATATGAATGCACCTGGTCATTTGCTGGCAATCCACATTTAATAACTCTTGCCCCTGCAAAAAGAAAAGTAATACTTGATATATGCCACCACGGATATTCAAAATGTGGCGATGTCCTCTACGACGGAAGTATGGATGCTGTATTTCATAATATTAAACGTTATATCATAAGACTTTTGAAACTCATTTTTCAGACCCTGTTTAATAGATATTTTAACAGTAGTACCCTTAAAATGTGCCCCTGTATAATATCGGTTGTGAAACCGTGTGTACAATAAGAAACAGAGATAAATTACCCACCCACCATCGAGGTTAATATGAAAACATAAATTCAAAAAATGGTGCCTTCTTCATGGTACTTTACCCAGATCATCAATCAATCTATTTAATGAACGAGTAGAATGTTGAAATAATCTTTCTATGCTAGAAGCACACCAGGAACTACTGCATCAGTCCCCCACTAATGCATTGGTAGACAGAGGCATATACATCCTTGGGTACAGATTGATAGGCTATAGCGTAATTGAAGCCGCCGATCCAACATTACGATCAAATTAATTAAATCACATAAGAAACTATGATATGGATAGGAAATTTTGGACTGGACAAAATTAAAGGATAAGATTTATAAGTCATTTAAAAGAAAGGTGCTAAAATAACTATTTTGCGCATGTAGAGTATTTTCCGGTTGCTACAAGTAGAGTTCTTTGTGGTTTTAGCTTGACTCACTTTAGTTATGTGGAAGCTGAATCCACTTTCAACGCATTGGATTTTCATTCATTCCACCTCATCAACTTCATAAAAAATAGTGGTCACAAAGAAGTGAAAGATATCTAAAAACTAACCCGCACCATTGCAGTGGCTATAGTTCCCATGCACACACAAATATCCTGACATAATCGCATTGGCTATTCTGCTCCTGGATAAGTTGTATGGGATCATAGATGGATTAGTTGCATCAGTCACCCCGAAATTCAGGAGGTTCTTATAAATGAATCATTTTTCTGCAATGCAAATACACACTGCCCCACTGTATTTTGTTGCAACAATTACCCGAGTTGATGCATGTTTAATTGCTTTATATATTACCACCGATATGAATATTAGAAACGAAGTTAAATAAGTTTGACGTAGTTAGAAATCTTAAATGATTCTAATTCATCACATTTTTCTGTAAAAGGTATTGAAATGTCCAATTTTATGGGATGATGTTCAAACTCTGATTGCATTTCTTGCCGAATAAAAGTGCGACTATTATAGTTAAAAAATGTTGTAGTTTCATATGAATACCATTGGCTTAGAGTGAAACAATTAAACATGTGCAAATTGAAACGGTTTTCACAACAAAACTTAGTGGGTCTGCAACTTCCCATCCCATTGACATTAGACCCATAATGGCTCATGGACACTTGTGTGATGAGGGGGCAGGAATTAATTATCAATTTGCTAATCTAGTGGGAGGAATGCCAACATATAAGATTATATTTGTGCAATACCATCAACATTAGGTTAACCTTTCATGCGAAGTGAGGATGAAAGCATAAATAAGTTAGTGGGTGTGTGGGTCCCGCTCAAAATGGGAGTTGGGCCCAAGCCAGGTTTGGATCCCAGATCATCAAGCATCGTAGACATACTGCGTGTGAGTGTTACAAGAATTGGATATGGTGCATGAAGTGTGTAGGTCCATGCATGAGGCACAACATGATATATGTGTCGTCACTGAACATGAGTGAGGAGAACGTTCCTAGTAGCTTTCCTAGTGATGGGTATGTTGAGTCCATGCTGACGAGCACG
Organism: Chloris gayana; assembly: GCA_031894775.1. Taxonomy (NCBI): domain Eukaryota; kingdom Viridiplantae; phylum Streptophyta; class Magnoliopsida; order Poales; family Poaceae; genus Chloris; species Chloris gayana. The sequence goes on along the minus strand of JAUNZO010000105.1, from coordinate 46,805 downwards.
TTAGGTTCTTTGACATGGGGTAACATCCCAGTCCATTAAGATTATGGCCATAGTGGCCCAAGGACACTTGTGTGCATAAGGGGGTAGGAATTTAGTAACAAGTGGGAGGAAGGCCAACATAGGAGGCAACACCGTCAACCTTGGGCTAACCTATATACGTGTGAAACAAGAATGGAAGTGTAGATAACTTGGTGGGTGTGTGGGGTCCACTTAAAAATAGGAGTCAGGCCCAAACCAAGTTTAGATCCTAGGTCGGTATAGGTAGTAGGTGGTTACAAGCAATAAATTAACTTATGGGTAGGAATCTAATTGTCCAACTGACACATGCTGGTTATGCAATAGGTATGAGTTTTTTAAAAAAATAAAATTACTAAGTAGATGATCCAGCTGATGGTGTTCTCATCAGAGTCTTGTGTGAATATTGTGAACTGATTTCCATCAATACACCTACCAAATAAAATTCTGAAACATTTTGGCTCCAACTTGACATTTCAAACTCCAACTGATATATAGGGTGGTTTGTGTAATAATCCTATCAGAGGCAAATGTGTTCATGTGTTAGAGAGAGAGAGAGAGAGAGAGAGAGAGAGGTACAGAACATATAAGTTCCCAGTATCAAAGTATAAATACACAGTGAATTATGCAAAGAGCTACTACAAAGGTTTAGAAAATCATCTTACATATTCCGAATTACTCCCAGTCAATAATCTGTTCATGATAACGCCCAAACTGTATATATCTGACTTGGCCGATATTGTCTTATTGTTTATGAGTTCTGGTGCCATGTAGCCTCTGCACGGAAAACAATGTGAGTTCACCGTGGCAATAAGAAATTTATATGAGTTTTACTTGAAAAAAAATTAAGGTCTTTACTAAGAAGATGATCGAGCTCACAGAGTTCCTTTCACATTCACAGTGGATATTGTGTACTGACTTCCATCAATACACCTTGACAAACCAAGATCTGAAATTTTTGGCTCCAGATTAGTACCCAGCAACACATTTGCTGGTTTGAGATCCAGATGATACATCCTTTTTCCGTGAAGATAATGCAAACCCTCACATATTCCTTTAATTATTTGATAGTGAGTATCCCATCCATATCCATGCCTTTTTTCTGCAGCAAAAGTGATTGTTATAGTCTACATTCTAAGAATAGAGATACTGACACTCTGAGGCGCTGATAGGAATATCACAGAGGCTATATCCATAGCAGCAAAATAATTGAAAATTGTCCATTCCCATGTATATATGATAAGTGGAAGGACAAATTCTCAAATATATCTGAAAATGTCCTTCAATAGGTACGAAGTTAATTCACATTACCCAGTAAATGCACACATTTTAGGACACGACAAACATTATAAGTTTTAGCCAAGTCTTGTCAGTTGAATGTGGACAGTATATCGTAAGATATTAATCATTGTGACATGAAGGAATAATGAAAAACACCTTGAATATAGTTGTCAAGACTTCCATTTGGTACATATTCAAGGCAGAGAAACCGTTTTGGCATGTCAACAATCGCAAGTGCTCCTTCTACGTCTTGGACAACCCCTTGGGCATCTGCACAGTATCCCAGAAATCTTACAATATTTTTGTGTTTGACCTTCTGTAGACATTTAACTTCGTCCAAAAACTCTGTATCAGATAAATCCTTCGAGGGGTTAATCTTCTTCACAGCAACCAGTCCATTTCTTAGAGCTCCCTGGTTAGCATACCATGAAATAATTGTCATCAATATTTTACTCTGCTTGTGCGTCATTAGGAAAGTTTAAATTTTGAGGGAATCAAAGTCAAAACATAGCATACCAGGTAAACAACTCCAAAGGCACCATAACCAATCACTTGCGCAAAATCTTTTGTAATGGATTTTACCAGCTCATATGATATTTGGACAGGTTCCGCATTCAAGTCTGCATATACGCGCTCCAGGTCTTCAACTTTGTTATTTTTATAATCCATTTCTATAGGTCACAAAAGTATCCTTAGTAAGATACTTCAATCAAATATATTATTACGAGATAAAGTTGAAATATGTATACTCTCTATATGCAACATCCCGGTCCATTGAGAGTAAGCCCATAGTGACCCATGCCAGGCCCGTCCCTAGGCAGGTGAAACCAGGAAGCACCGGGCTTTCACATGCTTGGGGCCTCCAAATCTAACCAATAAACATATATCAATATGTACAATACGCAGTTTGCCAGAATAGAAAAGATATTTAGAAGCCCAACCGGCATAGGCAGTCAGCACACACGTGACACGTAGTAGCCGGAAAGACTCAGTTCAGCGCTTCGTATACTTTCCTCGATTAAAACTTGTCTCTCTCTTACAATCAGCAGCCTCTATATTTCGTTGTGAAAATTCAATCTGTCCAGTTGCCGGTGCCGGATTGTGATGCTGCAGCCCAGTGCCTAGGCTAGGGCACACACCCAAGTCTCATTGGAGAAAGATTTTGTTCAGAATTGTTGCAGTTGTAAAATTCCTAGCCAAGCATAATTTTGCATTCCTTGGCACTCATTGCAAACTATCCGAAGACAACAATGAAATTTTCTTGGGCGAGATAAACATGTTAGCTGAATTTGACCAGGCTATTTAAGAGTCTATTCGTCGTATTAGAAATGATGAAACACATGTTCACAATCTAAGACCTAGGATTCAGAATGGGTTGATACATTAGCCTGCTTGTGCTATCAAGTCTGAAATTATTAATTTCCCAAAAAAAGTCTGAAATTAAATAAAGTGCTCAAGACATCGTTGAAGATTTTATTTCAAAAATACCAAGAGAATAATGCACTTCAAGTGAAGGTTACATGCTGAATGTAATTTTTTTTTGATTTATAACATATGTTATGTACTTGTATAAATTATATATCATGCTATTTTGTACAAGGCCTCCACAATTCATGGGACGGTGCTGCCCATGCACACTTATGTGCATGAGGGGTTGGAATTTAGTACCACATTGCTAGTCTAGTGCATGGGGCTAACGAACATATAAGGCTGTCCAACACAACAACCTTGGGTTAACCTTTTTACATGAAGCGAGGCTGAAAGCGTAAGCATGTTGGTGGGTGTGTTGGATTCACTCAGAATGGGAGTCGGGTCCAAGCCAGGTTTTGTACCCCAGGCCATTACATGCTATGTGTGCGTGCGAACGTGTGATAGGCACAATTACCATTGATTAATACCTCACTCGAAAAGAATGATCATATATAGTTATACCGTTCAAACACCGAATATAAGTAGAGAAACATTGATTATCCAATGGGGATAATGCTCAATTTTGATAACCTCCCTATCATAACTGATGTGAAAGGTTTTCGAGAAGTGGGTTTGTTTCCGGACGACTAAAGAGCAAACAAACTTTACATTTCTTGACTTCCTACCAAACTCCGCATCCATGTTGGGACGTTACCGTAGAAATAGCTAACGATCTCTTGTAACTGATTGCCGGTTTACTCGGCCTCGCCGCGCACCGCGTGCGCGTCTGAGTGCGCGCCCAGCGCTAGTCTAGGATCGGTGGTTATCACCGCCTCATGTACTTGTATAAAAAACAGATCAATGAAACAATCTGCGATTGATTCTCTACATGGTATCAGCCTCCTCTCGTTCCTCCTCCTTCCGCTGCAATGGCCGCGAGCCCGTCGTCCTCCATCGCCGGCTCCAACGCCTCCAACCCCTTTGCTCGAACCCAACCACAACCCAATCGCCGTCTCCACAATCCAACATGTGAACATTCATTCCCATGTTCCTCTCGTTCCGGACTACGAAGATCCAAACTTCAAGATCCGGACCTCGTTCTATGACGCCACCTTCCGCAAATTCGGGATCGTCGATCACATCGACGGCACCATTGATGCCCGGGCCATGTGGCATGATTCCGAGTGGCTACGGATTGATCGGTGCATCGTCTCGTGGCTCTACAACTCGATCACGCCGGCTGTCATGAAGATGATCGTCGTCGAGCACCCCTCCGCCTACATCCTCTCGGACCGCAATTCGCAACCTCTTCCTCGACAATGCTGATCGGCGCGCCGTCTACGCTCTCCAAGAGTTCCATAGCTCTGTTCCAAGGTGATCTCACCCTCACCGCCTATTTCGGTCGCCTCAAAGAGCTTGCCGATCTCTTGCGCGATGTCGGCCACCCCATCTCCGACAAAGCCATGGTGATCAATGCCCTCCGCGGCCCGAGTTCCAAGTTCGGCAGCGCCATTCCCAACATCACCTCCAAGCGTCCCCTACCCACCTTCCAATACGTCCGCGACTATCTTGTCCGGGATGAGCATCGCCAAGCCCACACCGCCAAGCTAGAGGCTGCCGGCGCTCTAATGGCCACGGCCGCATCCGGATCAACTCCACCGCTACCGCGCCACCCACACCGCGTCCACCACCACCCTAGTCGCCCACTGCTCCAACATATTCTCCAACCAAAAATGGCGGCGGCCGCAACAACAAGAGGCGCAAGCAATCCGATGGCAAGCGTTCCCAGCTGGTAATGCCGCGAGCGGCGGCGGTGCCTCTGCAACACCGGTGGTGGCCTTCCACGACCACCTTGGGCACCGTTGCAAATCCATGGACCGGTGTTGTCCGGGCGTGGCATGTCCCGATCCGGCGCCCTCCAAGCTCCGGCCTCCTTGGCCCGCGTCCCGACAACGTTCGGCAGCAGGCACCGACGGCATCAACTCACCCGGGCTACGGTGACCAGGTTGGGTACATCGCTGCGCCACCACGGGTCCCTTCGGGCTTAATCCACGCACTCCATGGCGTTCCTGCACCAAGACACAGTACCGGGCGGTGGTGACCGGATTCTCGACACCGGTGCAAGCTCCCATATGGCTAATAATCCCGGTATACTACAATCATCTTCTTCCTCTCTCGTATACTTCTACTATTATTGTTGGCAATGGTGCTCCTCTACCTGTTCATCGCATTGGATCCGCTTTTGTCCCAACTTCTTCTTCTCCACTCAAACCGAACAATGTCTTGATCTCGTCTAATCTTGTTAAAAACTTGATTTCTGTTCGTGCACTAACCAAAGACAATTTTGTTTCGGTCACGTTTGATCCTTTCGGTTTCTCCATCAAGGATTTCCGCACGGGGACGACTCTTCTCCGCTGTGATTCTACGAGCGATCTCTACCCTCTACGGCCGTCCACCAAGCCTCGCTCCACTCGCCACAAGCTTCCTTGCCACCCATCGCTCTCGCGCTCGGCACGCGCGCCTTGGGCACCTCGGCAACGGACAGCTACAACGCCTCTTGCATTCTTTTGATTTCAATTGTAGCAAAGTTACCGATCACACATGTGATGCCTATCGTCGTGGCAAACATGTGCGCCGCCTTCTTCCAATTCCTCTAGCATTGCCATGTTTCCCTTTCAACTCTTGCATTGTGATGTATGGACGTCGCCAATAATAAGCAACTCGGTTTCAAGTTTTACCTCGTGATTCCGGATGATTTTACTCATTATACTTGGACTTTTCCCTTGCGTTGCAAATCTGATGTGTTGCCAACTTTAATTGCCTTTCATGCTTTTGTTTTAACTCAATTTCGTTTGTCCGATTGTGAGTTTACAAACCGATAACGGCGAGGAATTTGATAATCATGCTATGCATTCCTTTCTCTCCTCGCACGGCATTGTTCTCCGCCTCACATGCCCCTACACATCCCAACGGAATGGTCGTGCTTGAGAGAATTCTTCGCACCCTCAACGACGACTTGCGCGCAATGCTATTTCATGCCAATGCATCGCTCACCTTCGGCCGGATGCCCTAGCCACGACTACTTTCCTCCTCAACCTCCGCCCTTGCCGCGCTCGCCACCATGCAACACCACATGATCTCCTCCTTGGCCGTTCTCCGGACTACAACAACCTCCGCGTCTTTGGTTGCCTATGCTATCCAAATATCGCTGCTACTCGCACAACACAAATTAGCACCGCGCTCCGCCCATGCATCTTCCTTGGCTACCCTGCAGACACAAAAGGGTATCGTCGTTACAATCCAGCCACTAAACGCGTCATTACCTCACGGCATGTTACTTTCGACGAGCATGTCTTTCCTTTCGGGTCCATGGTGCCGACACCGACCACCTCCTCACCACCGACATCCTCCTCGCTACGACCCGGTCGTGGTGTCGGTCCCCGCACATCGACGCCATCTTCGTGTTGTCACGCCGGCACCACATGGCACGCCAACGCCGGCTCCTCGCTGCAGCGTCCGAGCTCGACACCAACACTCGCTCGGATGCCGCGGTCTCCCCCTCCCCTCTACATCAAGAGGAAGGTGCTCGGTGCCGTCTCGGGTGCCGCCTCGCCGCCGGGCCTCGCTCGCTCCCAGCTGCACACCGGAGATACACCATCATCCTCTCAAACCGGTGTTCCAGTGGCTGCAGCTCAACCCGACCGTCGCCATCATATGGTTACCGGACTTCGCGACGACATCCGACGACCCAATCCCAAGTACGCCCACCTCACAACAACGCATGTCGTGCCTCGCTCGCACAATAGTGCACGCCGCGCTGCGTGACCCGGACCGGCGCCATGCAATGGAAGAACACAATGCGCTGCTACATAACGTAACCCGGACCTTAGCGCCTCGTCCACCTGGTGCAAATGTGATAACAGGGAAATGGATATTCAAGAACAAACTCAATGCCGATGGCTCCCTTGAACGCCGCAAGGCACGGTGGGTTGTTCGTGGATTCGATCGAAAGCGGTGTGGATTTTGATCAAACTTTTTCACCAGCTTGTCAAACCAGGCACCATTCGCACCGTCCTTCACCTTGCAAGCATCCAAACAGTGGCCGGTTCACCAATTAGACGTCAAGAATGCTTTCCTCCACGGCCAATTGCGGGAACGTGTTTACTCGTCGACGACTCGTTGGTTTCATTGACAAGGAGCATCCCGATCATGTGTGTCCGCTCTCCAAATCTCTCTACGGCCTTAAACAGGCCCCACGAGCTCGGTATCAACGGTTTGCCCGCGAGCCGACCAAACTCGGGTTCATCTCCACCAGGTCCGATTCATCTTTGTTCGTATACGAGTCCGGCGGGAGCTTGCCTACTTGTTACCGTATGTCGACGACATTGTACTTACTCGCCGACTCCACCACTCTTCTTCAAGACATTGTTCACCATCTCGGTTCCGCCTTCGCAATGAAAGACCTCGGTCCACTCGGTTTCTTCTTGGGCATTCGAGTTCGACGAAACAAGTCCGGTTTCTTCCTCAACCAATCACAATATGCGAAGAAGTGCTTCGACGAGCGAGCATGATGAATTGCAAACTCGCGTCCACACCGGTAGACACTCGGCCCAAAGTCTCAAGTGCCGAGGAGCTCTTGCTGCCGATGCTTCTTTCTACCGCAGTATTACGGGCGCCCTACGAGTATCTTACCCTAACACGGCCTCGATCTTGCGTACGCCGTGCATCAAGTGTGTCTCCATATGCATGCTCCTCGTGATGCTCATTGGGCCTTGGTCAAGAGAATCCTACGGTACATCGGGGGCACCCTTCACCATGGTGTTCATATCTCGGGCTCTACGTCCATGGATCTTGTTGCCTATTTCGACGCGGATTGGGCAGGATGCCCTGATACTAGGCGGTCAACCTCGGGATATTGTGTGTTCCTTGGAGATTCGCTCATCTCATGGTCATCGAAGCGGCGGACAACGGTTTCACGATCGAGCGCGGAAGCTGAATATCGCGCTCGTGGCAAATGTGACTCGCTGAATGTTGTCTGGCTTCGCAACCTCCTTCGCGAACTTCATGTTGAGATCACAAAGGCCACCGTGGTGTATTGTGACAATGTTTCTGCTGTCTACTTAACTCAGAACCCAGTCCATCACCGACGAACCAAACACGTGGAGCTGGACATTCACTTTGTCGGAGAAAAGGTCGCCCTTGGACAGCTGCGAGTTCTACATGTTCCTACACATCTTCAATTCGCTGATATTATGACCAAGGGACTGCCAACAAGATTGTTTCAAGACTTTAGATCCAGTTTGTCCATCACCGATGACGCACAAACCGAGGGGGTGTAGAAATAGCTAACGATCTCTTGTAACTGATTGCCGGTTTACTCGGCCTCGCCGCGCGCCGCGTGCGCGTCTGGTGCGCGCCCAGCGCTAGTCTAGAATCGGTGGTTATCACCGCCTCATGTACTTGTATAAAAACTCTAACAGATCAATGAAACAATCAGCGATTGATTCTCTACAGTTACACTTCTTTTGGTATACTTCCTACCAAACTTAACTGGTGTGAAAGCTTTGGCTTGTGGGAAGGTTCGCTTACCGGTGCTGGAGATCTTCCAGTTGGTGACGGGCGGCGTCGCAGGCGGGTCGGCGGCGGCGGCCTCTCCGGCTGGGCGTCGTCGTCGAGGAGTCGCTGAGCGGAGTAGCAGAGCTCGAGGGCGGGGAGCGTGCCAGAGCTCGTGGATGTGGATCTCGTCGTAGCTGAAGCCGAAGCCCAAATCCACGCACCCCTTGAGCTAGTCCAGGTCGTCGTCCGTCAGGCTCCGCGAGCGCCCCACCTTGTCCTCCTTCGCCAGCACCACGGGCTTCTTCGGCTGGGCCCGCCCCGGCCACGCCGCCTCCCACTGCGCGTCGCGCCACACCTCCTCCGCCTCCGGCGCCGCCTCCTCCTCCTCCGGTGGAGGAGCGGCGGCGGTGCTGCCGGACTTCTTCCTGTGGCGGCGGCTGCGGAGCGTCGACGGAGGCGGGGACGGCGGTGGGGAGGCAGTGGCGGACGAAGTGGTGTAGGAGGATTTGTCTTCCGCGGCGGCGGCGATGGCGTCGATTGTGCTTCGGTGCTCTGCTCCGGCGGGTGTGGTGTGCGAGCGGCAGAGGAACGGGAAAGGTAGGCGAGTGGGAGGGGTGGGGTGTGGGGACGTATCTGTAGACCGTACCGCCGCGTGGGGACAACATAGCTGTCGGAAAGCTGGTGCGGCAGCGGGCTCACCTGACCGTATCGACGTACATGGCATGTGCCCTTCGTGTTGGCATACGCCGTGGGGCCTGTGTGCACGTATTTCACCTTTTTTTCCTTTTGTAAAAAAAGAGGTGCTCCGAATTTGATTGTCGTGCATTGCTGTCCTCCAACTAGCTAAACAACAAAGCGTCGCCTCTCTATCAATTATGTGGCCTCCTGAATTCCGATTGAGATATAAGGTTTACCCCTTCTCTTCTACTCCCTTCAGTTTCTGGAAAGGAATTCGTTTATGACATCAGTTAGCATATCAAAGAGTAATAAATAATGGACTAAATTTCCGTCCTTACCCTTTTTAAATAAGGCGAGACCCATGGGTCTTGCTTGGACAAAAGTGTCTTGTTGCCTTACTAGTCAGCGTAGCTAGGTTATAGTCTTGAGTGGGCAGCTACCTTTTGTGTGCGTTTTTTTCTGCCTCAGGCTAATGCGCGTCAAGGACTCGTTAATGCGTGCGTGCATACGACCCAGGGGTAAAAGGGTCCAAAATGTTAAAAGCAATTTCACAAAACACATTGCTCCAAAATTCTTTTATCCCTATAAGCTCCGGAAGAGGGGAAAATCAATATCCTGTAAACTAAGGGGGTGTTCGTTTCCATGGGCTAAAGGGCTAAAACTAAACTTTAGACTAAAATTTAGCTCTAGGAAACGAACGGAAGAGCTAAAGTTTGGACTAATCTTTAGCTCTAGAGAGAAAGAAGGGCTAAAAGGAGGCAAAACTTTGAAGTCATAGCCCATATCCGTGATCCTAAAGATCACGGGATAATCCTGAAGATCCACTATTGTACTTGTTTTCTCTTGATAAGTTTTTTTCCACTTGGATTTTCTCATGCAACAAATGCAACACAATCTACGCATGTGATGTACTCTTTTCTCCTACCTTTTTTCCACTTGGGTTTTTCGGGGAATTTTTAACGAGGCATACACGTGAAGTGAATTTGTCCAAGGGGAGTATTGTGAAACTAGAAGCCTTGACCATTGAAGTTCTCGTGCGGAAAAATTCAATTCAAAGGGTTGACAAAGTTTAATGCTTTGACAAGTGCTAGTGAACCATGATTGATGAGTTTGTGGCCCGATCTTCACGAAGTAGGAACAAGATCAAGATAACTAGCTTCAAAGAAGCCAAGATAACTAGCTGCAAGCAGCCGAGATAATAATGCAACCTAACGAAATCAACCCGAAGCCAACCACCGTCTCTATACGACAATCGAATCGAGGATTCGCCCAACCACACTACGAGTTACCAACCAACACAACCTGCAATCAAATGGAGCAGGAACACCAATTGGGTGACGTTGAACGTAGCTTATGTAATCTTCAAAAAAATCACAAGAGCAAAGGGGTAGAGATCTCTCTCCGAAATTGATAGCACTCGGCTAACCAAAGAGGGTTCTTTTCCATTATCAAAGCTGTTCTAAATGACTGAGATACATGGCTTATTTATACTAGGAACATCCCTCCTAGCTAGGCGTGAAACGTTCAAGAGTTTCCACTAAGAAAAGGGTAAGTGAAAGGTGTGAAAACGGCAACCCCGTGAAGTTGCGGGGTGAATTTTAGCCTCATTGGTAGTCTCCACTAAAACGAGCATTACTCTTTCATGGGAAGTCAAAACGACGAGATGTTTCTTGGAGGTGAAAACTAGACTTGATGGTCTTTCCAACCATGTGTATTATGCAGGCAGAATATAAAACATCCGGTGCGCATGCCTCCAGGAGATTGCCTCCGGAATCGGGAGAATGTGAACCGGTTCAGCTTCTTTGTAACTCGGTGTTCTCCTTGATGTAACCCATCTTGATTGATCTAGTGAGCTCATCCTTGTGTGTAAACCTTAGTGAAAGAAATGTACAATATTTAGGTAGTAGAAAATCCTCATTAAAATTACAATTAAATTCATTAAGGATCGAGTTCACCTGTTGTTGTATTTTCTTTCCGACGGTGGGATGTGCGATCATAGATATTCCTTCCAATGCAACAATATGCTTCAATCTGGAATCATATATGCCAAGTAGTAGTTTTTCTTTATTAAAGTATTCACATATGGAGTTTATTATAGCTTTAACCTTCAAGTATGTGTCGGTGTCATGGTGTTCTTTGCAACATGCACCATGTTCCCAATATGATTTACATCATGATTTGCTCTTCTTGAAAAAGCATCTAGGATGTCCTCATCATACTCCCCCACTTCAAGAAAAGCCGTCCTCGGCTTTTGTATGCCTGAAATTATAGTATACGAACAAGAGAACTTGCAAAAATGGTTATATTTAGTTTTATTTGACATATCATAGTTGTCCATGCTATATATGCTATATATACTACCATTTGCATATGGCCAAGATGATTTAGATGATGCAGCAGTCAAAATGCTCAACTTACTACCTTTGGCATGGTGATTGAGTCGGGCTTTCATGTTTTGTGAACCTAAAAACAAGTTAGTGGTTGGAAGAACAAAAATTTCTTTTAACCCACACAACTGATTTGAGATTTTAAAATCCATTTGTGCAATGTCAAACATTTCATAAATGGTAGAATATTTTATTAGTGACTCGGAAGGACATTTGTCATGTTCATTTTCAGAAACATATGAAGTATGGTACAATAAATCTCTTTTTGAACAACAAGTATGTAGGAAATTATTCAATTCATATTGAGAAAAACATGGATCATTCATTTTATGCAAATTGAAATCAGCAAGGTTGTCCAAAGTAATGCATATAGCAGAAACAAAGAACTTCTTTGAAACATGATGATATCCAATGAGATTAAAAGTAAACTTGCAGTAGTTCACAATGTAGAATGATTTGATGGCTGCTATTTCAAAAAAAATTAAAAGAATTTTATCAAGCACAATAGGATTGTCAAGAACAAAAAAATATAAACATTTGGTAGGAGAAATTCTAGTCCGTGCTTCATCAAGAGTAAATACTTCAACATTATGATGTTTATGGAAAGTGACATTGTTACCTCTCGGGCCTTGTGATGTGGAAAACATCTCTGAATTTTTACCTTTCTTGTTGTCACACCCGGTCTTAAGGCCAAGACCGAATGCATCCGTATACGTGCCCGGGAACAAGTTTTCACGCACACGGGACAAATTAATGTGATAAAAGAACAATGTCTTTATTAAATTGAATACTTACATCGATATTGTCTCAAAGGACTAAATACAAATATACGCCAGCGAAGACTCCATAACACCATAGGCAATCGATCGGGGATTCGCACGCCTAGACCTTTCTCGTCGGTGGTCTTCTCCATCTTCCGAGCAGCGAGTTGATTGTAGCAAAAGGGAAATAGCAAGAATGAGTACATGTCGTACTCAGCAAGTGTGGGAATATGTGACATGCAAGCTGAATGAATCGGGAGCTATCGTCCACCGGACGCGCTCGCGCGCATCCGGCGGATAAACAACTCCCACGTAAACAACGCGAAATTGACTCCCCGCAACCTCAATGGATCCCTCGGATGACTCCAATACTCACCCGAGGGCTCGGGGCCTACTGTCGGGGAGAAAAATTAGCGCCGACACGTGGCGCCCTCCGAACCTACTTAACGATGGATTAGCGAAACCATTTTTACTCTAACTCAATTTGGCTACGTGTATCTCATTCTCACTTGGGGTTTGAGGCACATGTTTCACTTCGATTTAGAACAATCCTTAGCATGGTTGATGCCCTCCTCTAGTGTCATTGGGATAGCAATATTCACATCAGATTTGTGACATTCCATGTCACGATTAGGTGCTAATGACCTAGCTAAAACCCTAAACACCCCATTAGAGGAACCCTAATGCTAATCACCGTAATTAAAGCAAGGAAAAGAAAAATGAAAACAATCAAAAAGAAAAAAAGCAAAACCCTAGCTCTAAGAGAACTTCAAAATTCACAACAAGTACCCCCTCGTATTTTTGCACCATCATATTGTACATGCAAAATCATGAATTTATAGCATTTTTGCAAAATTTTTGGATTATGTTTGAAAAGCTCAAAAATTCAAATTCAAATTTAAAACTGTGCTGTTTATGAATTTTGTATGAATTTTTAGAGACGGAATTTGAACTTCGTCCAACAAAAATTGTAGATCACATCACGCTGAATCTCCCCAATATTTGGTTTAATTTTTGGAGCACCGTAAATGTCGTTTTTGTTCAAAAACCCGAAACCCGCATTTGAATTCGAATTTTTCCTTTTCGAGCACTCGTTGCCCACCGGACAAGCCGCCACGGACCGCCGGTCTGGCGAGCCGGCCGGCCGCGCCGCCTCGTCCCGTCACTCCCACGCCCCAAGGCAGCTCCCCAACCACCGGTGTACCCGCCGGCCAACAAGGAACCGGAGTTATTCCTCCCCACCCATGCTATGTCCTCCATCCGTTTGACCGTCCGGCGCTCCTCCTCCCATGGACAAAACCAGCAGCGAGGCCTAACTCTCCCCCCCCCCACATCCGGCGCTCCCTCACTCCACTCCACTCCCGTGAGCACCCCGACAAGCACCCGAAACACCCCGAACCCCGTCTCCCTTTTGCCGGCGAACACAGGACGGAAAGGAAGCGAAACCTCCCTGTTTTGCACTCGTCGCATGCCGTTTTTGTGCGGCGCCCGATTCCGGGACTACACCGTGTATACGTCTCAATCCGTGGAACAGATGGTTGGTACACACATAGATGATACAAATCCAACACAACAACCTTTATTCATTCCTCAAAGGAATAGTAGCTAGGGGATACATGGTCTGGATTACATTCAAAGAGGTGGATAGGCCAGCCTCACATAAAAGAAAACACACCGAAAAGCATCATAAACTCCACAAGCAACATCGAGCGAAGGATGCGACCTACTCCTCATCTTCGTGGTATTCTCCATCTTCGTCCGAACAAATAAGCAACGGGTGAGTACATAAGGTACTCAACAAGCTCTACCACTAGCAAGGGATATTATTCATGCAATTTGGTTGTAGTCAAGGTAGGATCGAGTTTTAGCAGAAAGCGCGGAAGCTGGGCTTACTACAAAAACAAAGGGATTCTTGAAGAGGAAAGAAGTTTTCATAATTTTAGTTGGTCGGACTCGGGGAGATATTCATCAATCCCGATAGTTCCCATTCTTTTTAGATGAGCCTTCCGACCGGCGGTCATAACAGCTCCGGCACTCCAGGCCAACACCATTTCCAAAACAAACGGGCACAAGGCTGCCCACTCACTCGTCAAGGATTTAATATTTGTGGCTAATCAACGTAAGCTCAAGATTTGGTGTGTCAATATACCGTGACAACGGACATCGGGATAGTTATATACACTCTACGGAGGTTGGTACACTTTACCCACAAGCTATATGTTCTGAGCTACGGAACACATAACGCTACCACCGCAACTAGGCACGCACACAAGTTGTCGGTGTTCGAACCACCGGCTGTAGAATTTGTCCCGGGGTTGCGCGTTTTTGACCGGATGGTGCACAAGGGAAGACACGAAAGATTTAGGCTGGTTCGGGAAAGCTCCCTACGTCCGGCGGCGGGGGGGAGGGGGTGGTCTCACGGCGTCGTGTTCCTTGCGCCAAAAATGGGAAGTGCGAATACGGATGTGGTGGGAGAGGAGCGAGCTCCAAGTCCCGGGTGAGAGTGCGTGCGAGTGGGCCTTGTGTGAATCGTCCGAAATCGTCCGAATCGTCCTCCTGTGTGTTGCCGGGTCACACCCCTTTATAGTCATAGGGGTGGGACCCGAGTTACGAGGGAGTGGCAGAGGAGAAAGTGGTTGGTCGAGCTTCGGGGTCCTCCAATCAGCTTCCCGGCTTGTCCGTTCCGTCAATGTTGACCCGTCGGTCGTGTCGTTCCTGTAGCAGCAGGTGTCGGGATGGAGTGTTCCGCAATCGGGGGTGCTATGGGCAACGCCATTCGTGGAGTGGTTGGATTTAGACGTGTCATGCTTGTCCCCCTTCGCCGATCGTGATGATGCACTCGGACATAGCCAAGGTACGGGCTCGGCTGCTTCGCCGGTCGAGCTTGATGGGAGAGGTCGTGCGGGGCGGAACGCTTGCTCGAGCTCGGGCTCGAGCTACACCTGTTCGACGGGTGCGTCGGAGGTTCGTACGTTCGTACATCGTCGGGCAATGACTTGTCACGGAACCCGCGGCCCACGCCGGCTCCTGTCACTCAACGAGAACGGGACGTCCCATCGGAGTGCCCCGACGGGAGCAGGTGGCGGCAGGAGGGATGGGCTCAAACTTCTCTCCAATAATTCTCGGTCCGAGCCCACGTGGGCGCCGGAGCGATTGGCATTGAATGCGGTCGGTGGTCGAGCCACATGGTCGAGCGCGAGGGAGGCCAAGGTCGTGCGGGACGGAGCCCTTCGAGCTTGGACGCCGAGGTCGCGCGAGGCGGAGCCCCCGACCCGGGCGTTATGGTCGTGCGAGGCGGGCGTCCTCGAGCGGCACGTGGGGGCCGTCCCCTGGTTGGTCCACTCGAGCCTTGACCGGCTTCCGGAGATGACGTGGACGTGATAACCTTCCGTTTGGTGGGTCCGAGCGCTGCCACGTGGCAGCGCTAATCTTTTCCCCGACACAAGTCCACCCCGAATGCCCGGGGATCCGACGCGTATGACGCAAGCATACCGTCCACCATATGTGCCAAGTACTTGGACTTCACCAAAAGATCGATCCCTGGACCTCTCGTCATCTACTACGCCCGGTGGAACTTGTTGCTACATAACCCGAGGTTTGGTGCACGATCGCCCATAACAGGTTCCGTGGTTGTACACTAAATCACCAATTTGGGGTCCGAAGAACCGGTCCTTATATGGTAGGGCAAACACTCGTCCATCGCAAATGGACAACACCTAAACATCAAGTACTCTACACCGAGTACTAGGAGTTTCACCCGCGGTCGGTAGCATTTCCCACCCAACTTCACCTTAACACGGTTGGTCTAATCACCCACCCATCAACACACACCACCAAACACATTTTCACACATTTTCATAAACAAGGTGTATAATGGTAGATAGTAACAGCTTCCTAAGCATGATACTACTATATCATTAACATAGTTAACAATACATCTAAGTTGATTCTAGTAGTCTAGTGGCAATCAAGGGTATAATGTTTGCATCTATAGTGATTTGAACATTATCATATAACAATTGGGCTCTAGCAAAATATTTGCAAGTATAATGCATATAAGAGTAGCTTCCTATATAGGTGCGAGAATAAGCAGAGTAATAGGATCAATTATGATCAATGAATTGATAGAGCTTGCCACCTAACGCGTCCTCGAAGTCTTCCTCGTAGTCGGGGTCTTCGGGCTCCTGCTCCTGGTTCTTCTCGTCTACGAGACGGCGTTAGCATATGTAAGCTACGTCACATAAAATAATGAAAACAAAAAGTAATAACAAGGAAAAACCAAATAAAATGGAGTGAAGAGGAAGGTTTCAGGGGCTAGGGTTCGTCATGACGATTCTAACGGCGTCGGAATCGCCTAAAACGGAGCTACGATTGAAAAGATATGGTCGTGGGAAGTCCGGGGGTATTTTTGTAAAAATCTGCTAGGGTTTCTATAAAAGACTAAATAAATTTTGGTAATTTCGGAGAAGTAGAGGGGCTAAAATGCAAATATGCATTTTCGGGCTTGCTAGGGGCCTATTTGTAATTTCCGGAAAGTTTAGGGGGCTTTATGTAAAAATCTAAGGGCTCTTAACTAATATGGGGAAAGGCCAGGGGGCTTTATGTAAAAGTGGCTTCTCCGGGATTTGGGTTTTATTTTTCTAAAGGAAAAGGCAGGAAAATTTGTGGGACGTGGATCTCCGGATCGATGGTCGGGATTTAAATAGGGCGTAGGGGTATGCCCTTTCTAATCCCGGCCATCGAGTCCGGATCGGACGGCGGGGTTAGACGATGAGGCCCGACGGCGGCCGGGGGCGGCGTGGCGGGGAGCTCGCCGGAGTTGAGCCTTCCGGTGGCTCCGGGGTGGAGAGGGGTAGCTAGGAGCACGCCGGCGGTCTACGGACCACGGCGGAGCGGGGAGTGGGGTTGCGCATGCGTAGGGATGAGGGAGGAGGACGCGCGAGCCTACCGGAGGCCCGGGCGGCTATGGCGTCGAGCGAAGGTGGCCGTGAGGCTCGGGATTGGGGAAAAAGGGGCCTCGGGGAGGTGCGCGGATGGCTGGCGGAGCCGACCGGCGCACGGGCTCGAGCGCGAGGGTAGGCGGGGCGTCTAGCGACGGGAAGGGAAGGGGGCTCGGGCGGCGATTGGTGCTAGGCAAGGGGAAGGGGGCCGAGGGGGTGTGGAGCTTGCACCGCTGGCTCCGATGGCGCGCGGTGTGGAGATGAGGGGAAGAGGGGCTTTTATAGGTGGAGGAGGGGGTGCGACCATGGCGCGGCGGTCGAGGCGGTGCGGCGTGAAGTGCGGAGAGGGGAGGGGGCCGTGACGGGGCGGAGGCGAGCCGGCGGGTGGGGAGATGGCCGCGGTCGGGTCGGCACAACCGACGAGCGGCCTAGGCGGCCGGGCGGAAGCGGGGATCGACGGGGAGCCGGTACGGCGGTGCTGGCGACGAGGCGCGAGAGCCAAGGGGATAAGGGAGGGGGTAGCGGCCGAGGGGGGCGGCGTGGGCGCGCGGGTCGCCTGGCGCGGCGAGGAAGAAGAGGAGAGAGGGGGGAGGGGGCGGTTTAGGTGGGTCGGGCCGGTAGGGGAAGGGGCCGGGCCGGGGAAGGTAAAAAGGGTAGGGCGGCCCGATAGGGAATAAATTCCTTTTTCTATTTTTCTCTTCACTCCTTAGGTTAAAATAATAGATAAAAAATAGATAAAAAAATCAATTCAATTCCAATGAGTCAATTGAAAAATGAAGACGAATAAAAGTAAAGCAATTAAAATAGAAACAACCAAGTTTGCAAGAGTTAGGTTTTTATTTTAAAAATTCTATGTGTTGTTTTCCTATGTGTATAATTTGGTTTTAATTCCTAGTTAATTTTTGTAAATATTTTTTCCGAATAAAATAAAATAATTTATTTGGTGATTTTTAATTTGGCCAAAAATCGGGTGTTACATTTTGCTCGCTGCTCCCTCCACGGTAAGCTCCAAGGCATAGCTCCACCTCAATTCGGTGCGCAAGGTCCCTAACTAGTGCCCTACTTGAGGAATTTTACTCTCGTGCGATAACGCGGATGAATTTGGCGAAGCCCAAGTCGCTTCCCTACGCCCATCGTGAGCAACGCCGTCTCATTGACGAACACCGCTTTCCAGCCTCCTCGACCTCTAGTTACTCCGTGCCGGTCTTCTAGATGCTTTCGTGAAGCTCCTCGACGAAACGGCACTCAATTCGGTGCAACCTACCGAGTGCACGACCGCGCCGAACTTCGTCGGATTCCGTATTTCGCCGCCGGCCATCCTCCGGTGAGCTTCTCCGATGGGGAATCCCTCCTTCGTGCTCGCCATCACGGGAGCAACCTGTGGGTGGTAGTTTTGGGCCTATCCGAGCTGCAAGGCACGCTATGGCAAGTTCCCCGCGAACTGCAGCCGTTTCCGGCAAAGATCCGCCGTCGTGCGTGAGTCTTCTCCAGTTTAATCCGACCATTGGCAATTTCGTAAAATAGTTTGAACTTCGTTGCACTTAAAAAAAAATCATAACTTCAGATTTAAAAATCCAAAAATTGCAAACTAAAATGTTCTGGAATCCTTGGAACCTGTACTTTTCGAAAAATAACATGAACTTGTAAATTTTTTGTTATTTTTTCATTTTTCCAAAAATGTTAAAATGCAATCCTTGTAAACTCATTTAAACCATAACTTTACAAATATAAGTCCAATGGAGATGCCACATGTCCAGAGCATGCATATTGGTACCCTTGAGCATCTTGCACTGGAAAATCTGAATTTCATTGCATATTTTTCGAGTTATGGCATTGATGGCATTTCCTTTAATTACTTTTTAATTAATTATATATAATTTGTTTTGCCATGAAACTTGGTAGATCTGCTCTGCATAGCCCTGTGCACTTGTATAAAATTCCACGTTTAATTGTGAGCATGTTAAATATTTATTTTGCTGTCTCTTCATTTAATTCAAGAAAAGGTTAATTTCAGCATGTTTAATATTAACTTATGCTCCTAAAAATTATAAATTGCCATGTTTAGGTAATTCTCACTCTCCATATTGTTACTTAGTCCATCATGGTTAGTATGGTAGGAAGCTTCCGTTAATTTCATGCATGTGTTAATTTCGTAGGTGTTTTCCTAAGCTGTGGGCACACCGTCATCACAAACCCCACTCCAATCCCGAATTACGTTTGATTTATGTTTAAAACCTTGCTCATCATTTTAAATCTGATTACCCATGTTGACCACAGTAGTCATGTCCTTTTGGTTAGACCATTGCCTTGCCTATTTATGTCTACCAATGGTAATTTAACTTAACTCCCTTAAAAGAGAAGAAGTGCATGTTCATGCATGTCATTAGTCCCAGAAAATTAATTTTTCTAAACTTATGCACATGACATTCATATGAAACAGAACCCATGCATTACCATTATCATTGACCTTGTATTCTTTTTTACTTATGCATTGCATTTCGTTGCTAATCTCCACGCTTGTGAAGCTAGTGCTAACTTCGATCACTCTCAAGGCAAGCCCCGGTGCATTCCCATTATTTTAAAATACTTTGTTTATCACTGTATTAAGGATGATGAATGTGCACATTCTAGGAGTTGTTTGGAAATCCACATGCATAATTTCCCTATATGTCCTATGTAGATTATGTGTCATATCCTCGATAGAAATGCTATGACATGCTTATGGAGTCAACGATAGAATGGGATACCCACATATGGCTTATGATTATACTTGAATATGATGAATTGGTAAAATTGAGAACACCTCATTGTGGCTCCGCGAACAAGTTTCAGTTGTGTACCACTTGCATACCTTTCTTATAGGGATTGGCAAACCTATGTAGCTTGTAAATTATAAAGTGGGCCGGATATCTCACCGACCCGGAGGTGATATGTATGGCACATTGGTTGCACGGGTTGAGGACCGTTGGAGAGTACACGGGTTAAGCCTTGGGCACGTTGTTGAACGGTTGCAAGGGGGACGTGTACTCGGGGTCGGTGGCCCCGTGTTTTGCTTTATGATAAACTCGCGAACGGTGGCCATACGTGTTCTTTAATGATGCGTATGTCGTGCATTTGGGTCTTTCCTGCAGGATTAAATAATTCGATAATTATCGCCGTTTCCTCTCGGTTAATAAGTACCACTTGTTTCGAGCAGTTTACAATGTGTAGTAAGAGGAAAGAATGAGATGCTCGCTGTTTTATATTGATATAAATTTGTATTGCAACCTCTTGTATTGCTTAGCATGCTCACTAAAGTTCTTTTTATGCAACAACCCTATTAATTTGGCTAATTATAAAAGTGCAAACCTAATTAGTTAGGCGCCGTTTTATACAAAATGCCAAGTTAAACCGGACAGGCCCCATGCATCTAGGTGTCGGTCTTAGATGGCCAATTTGATGGGTAAGACTTGCGGAGTATGTTAGATACTCAGTCTTTGCCACAATATGTGTATTTCCGGGTTTTCCGCAAGCCGGATATTGTGATTGTTGTGGTAAGGTTGTGCGGGATGGAGAGGAGCCCAAAGAATGGACCATCGAATGGGTTCCTAGCTCTCCGACCCATGAGCGATGAGCCGTGGCCTAGGCCGGCATGGTTCACCTAAGCTATCTATGTATCGTCGAGTGATGTAATCGCTCCCGCACTTTATTTCGAACAAAGATCATGGTTATGTAACTTAAATTCGAATCAAATGTATCTTTTATTTGGAACCCTATGTTGTAATTCGAGACTTAATTATGTAAACTTGCAAATCGTGTATGTTTGTTAATGTGATGCTGCTATGTATGGTTGCTTCGTCAATCATCTCCCAAGGCGATCCGTACCACACTAATCTATCTTTCGGGATAGGGGTGTGACAAGATTTATCGTGAGTTTTCTTTTCCTCAAACCTGGGAATTTGTGATGTGCTTGATCCAATTATAAGTCCTCTATTTGTCGCTGGGTCCATAGGTGCAGCAGTGAAAGGTTCATTACATTCCGAGAACTTCCTCATGCAACACTCTTGATCATCTATGACTTGCTTGCCTTTGTATTTTTCTAATGATAGGAACAAGTTGTGGTTCTGGATATTCTCGCTTTCCTTCAGTTCCACACTCAACATATCATCAACAAGAGTGGCCTCATATTTGTCATTTGCGCATTTTGGTTCTTCTCCTTTTCTCACAAAATGGACTGATGTTGAATCTTGTCCATGGTGTCTAATATTACCATCAACACTTGGCACATATTTTGAAATTGAATTAGGCACATGGGCTTCTTTTTTCCTTGCATTTGGATGTCATGACATTTTGAGTCATCTTACTACCATGGTCACTTTTCTCATTGTTATTCGTGAAACTTCTCATATCAATATCTGATTCAAACTCATAAGAAGGATTCATTTTATTGGAACTTTGGGACTCAACTAGTCCATGCCCTTTACACGAACTAGATGCACCAGTGGCAATGTCACTATTAAAGATGGTACTTGACTCCCAAACAGATTTGTATCGAGAAGCAATGTCTTGGCACAAATTTAGACAACGCTTAATCATCTCTTGCTGCTCATGAATTTTCTTTTCCTCCTTAATAGCATAGCTGAACATATCCCGCATATTTCCAAATGTTTTCCCTTTAATAGCAGCAGCAATATTAGAATTCAATCCTCTCTTGAAATAGGACATGGCATCTATGTCATTCATAATATTGGATCGGTACATGGAAGAATGTATATCATCATAGAATGATTTGATAGATTTACTTCCTTGCTTAATATGATTCAAACGACGGAGTAAAATCTGTTCATACTCTCTTGAAACAAACTCCTTTCTCATGACCATCCTGAGATCTTCCCATTTCTTTATGAGATGCTTTTGTGGATAACACCTCCACCAATCTCGAGCATATTCCTTGAACTCAAGTGTAGCTCTATGTACTTTCCTTGCACCAAAAATATTTTTCAATCCAAACTCATACTCCATTTCTTCTTCCCACTCTAGAAATTTCTCTAGATCTGAACTTCCACAGAATGGAATACATGTGTGCTTGCGTCCTGCCATGATTAGTCTCACAAAATTCTACTAGAAATAGCAAGCATATATGTGGAATAGAAAAAACTAATATGCGAAATCTCTCAACCTCACCTTCTCTTACCAATCAAAGATCTTATGATTTCCCTGCAGATTACAAAAGTAATGTGTGGCGGTAACAAGTGATGGTCAAGGGAATACAAGATCACGATATGTATTACGATGTTTTTTTTGTGAAGCTTGGTAGGGAATGATGCACAAGGAATAATCTGAAATTGTAGTTGTTGTAATGTTAACTAACAATCCAAGCTAGAAGTTCAATGCCTAGTGATGATCACAAGATATGAAATATGTAAACGGTGTCACACACACGCAATGAATTCAGGAATTGATGCAAAGAAGGTTCATGCTAGCAAAGGATGATTTTATGTAGTAGCAAAAATTGCACCAAAAGGATTATAGCTCACTGGTCACACAACTCAATATGAAATTCAGCAAGTGCAATTATTAGCAAATGGATGATGCTTTCTTTTAGCAACATTCCTTTTCATTCATTCTTTCTTTTCGCTTATGCTCTTTCTTTTGTCTCTGATTTTTTTTTCTTATAGCCAAAACCAGAACATATATAAGACTTGAACGACTATGTATAGAACTAAGTGCAACCAATAGCTAGATAGGAACAAGTTTATGCAAAGGAATGATCATGCTACTTTTTTTTTCAGATTTTTAGATTAATGATAACGATATTGAAACAACACAAAGGACACAAAAAGTATGACATGACCAGCAACTAAACAAAGACTCTAATGGATGGAAACTTAACCAAACTCAACAAAATAACAGATCAACACAAAGGGCTATAGGTATATTTTTGTTTGGCTTTTGTGTATAGGATGATAACAAATATATGTAGCTATGGGTGAAGAAATTCATACCGTGGCAACGATGGCTCTGATACCAAATGATGAGTTTGTGGCCCGACCTTCACGAAGTAGGAACAAGATCAAGATAACTAGGTTCAAAGAAGCCAAGATAATTAGCTGCAAGCAGCCGGAATAATAGGGCAACCTGACGAAATCAACCCGAAGCCAACCACCGTCTCTATATGCCAACGTGAATCGAGGATTCGCCCAACCACACTCTGAGTTACCAACCAACACAATCTGCAATCAAATAGAGCAAGAGCACCAATTGGGTGACGTCGAACGTCGCTTATGTAATCTCCAAGGAAATCACAAGAGCAAAGGGGTAGATCTCTCTCTCTCTGAAATTGATAGCACTCGGCTAACCAAAGAGGGTTCTTTTCCATTATCAAAGCTATTCTAAATGACTGAGATACATGGCTTATTTATACTAGGAACATCCCTCCTCGTTAGGTTTGAAACGTTCAAGAGTTTCCACTAAAAAAAGGTAGGTGAAAGGTGTGAAAACCGCAATCCCGTGAAGTCGCGGGTGACTTTTAGCCTCCCTGGCAGTCTCCACTAAAACGAGCATTACTCCTTCATGAGAAGTCGAAACGACAAGCCGTTTCTTGGAGGTGAAACTAGACTTGATGGTCTTTACGACCATGTGTATTATGCAGGATGAATAACATCTGGTGCGCATGCCTCCAGGAGATTGCCTCTGGAATCAGGAGAATGTGAACCGGTTCAGCTTCTTTGTAACTGGTGTTCTCCTTGATGTAACCCATATTGATTGATCTAGTGAGCTCATCCTTGTGTGTAAACCTTAGTAAAAGAAATGTACAATATTTAGGTAGTAGAAAATCCCCATTAAAATTAAAATTAAATTCATTATGGATCGAGTTCACCTGTTGTTGTATTTTCTTTCCGACGGTGGGATGTTTGATCATAGATATTCCTTCCAATACAACGATATGCTTCAATCTGGAATCAGATATGACAAGTAGTAGTTTTTCTTTATTAAAGTATTCACATATGGAGTTTATTAGAGCTTTAACCTTCGTATGTGTCGGTATCATATTGTTCTTTGCAACATGCACCATGTTCCCAATATGATTTACATCATGACTTGCTCTTCTTGAAAAAGCATCTAGGATGTCCTCATCAATGATGGTTGGGAAATGAAGTGAAGACTTTGCTACCGGTTGCCTCTTGCCATAGTCATCACCTTGTACCTATAAATAGTGGTGGATCATGAAAGGGACAATGGCAAGAAGAGAGCTTGTACTCTCCTATGTAATTTGCAAGAGCAAGAATAGTCTTCACAAAGTTCTCTCTATTTTCTTGTGTCAGTTGTGTGCACTTGTGTGATCAATCAAGTCAAGTTTCTTAACACGTTATCAGCATGAGTCTCTGCCAAGCTGAAAGGTAAGAGGTAAGAAATTGATTCACGTTGATCAATTAGTTTCTCCAAATGCAGTTCGATCTCTACCGCTATGTTATTGGATAAACTATAGAACATGCTCTAAGCACAGAGTGAAAATGGTACCTAAAGTACCACAACAAGCATCTCTAGTGGATGCTCCAAGCACCATTGCTGATGCCGGTTAGCACAACCTACGGTTGATGCCGGAGTCGCCTGAAGCAACCCAGGACATGGTGCTACTAGCACCACCACCAGGACGGTCTATCGTCGTCTAGCTCGCACATCGACCCGGAAGCATTGATGTTGTGCGGCCTAACACCATGGAGGCAAAAGCCCCACGCATGCTGCCACTTGCATGGCCAGATGCCGTTGCTCGTGCCACTTAAAATAGACGGGACGAGCGCACCGTAAGTACGGCCACCAAATAACTATACGCCAAAGCTGATGTGTGGCTGCCAGAAGCTCCACAAAATAAAAATTAACAAGAGCAGGGTTACACGCACTCTCAAGATTCATTTTATGATTTCCAAAAAAATTCACTTGCTCTCTAGTTTAATTGATTAATGATTTTTTTTGAAAATTTATGAGTCGATAAATATAATCCTACAAATTTAAATTTGATGCAACTTTTGAATTTAATTTAGGTTTCAAAATTTTGGGGTGTTACACTACCCGGACCTAAAGTCCGAGTATATGATCGTAACATCCCGACCCAGGGCTCAATAGGATTGATACAATACTTATGTTAACAAGTTGTAACTTCTTTTCCGGAAGCATCTCTAAAGAACTCTAAGGTTAAGCGTGCTTGGCCTGGAGCAATTTAGGGATGGGTGACCGACCGAGAAGTATTTTCCGGATGTGCATGAGTGAGGACAAAGTACGCAGAAAAGACTAGTGTTAGTGTGTGTGAACTTCTCGTTCATGTACTATTGTTGCAGAACAATGTTGCCGGGATGGAAGGTAGGCAGGGTTTTCTCGATATCTCAACATCCGTGATCTTTTGGTCACAAAAACGCAACACAAAGATGATACGATGAAGGGCAGAGTTATATGCTACGACGGACTTGAAGACTTGGAAGCGCAGAGAGATCCAATTATTTTGAGCATGCGGAAGTCCGCACGACGAGACAGTACACGCTACATCGAGCGCGCATTCACACATTACACTTCGCACGGGACCCGGAGTACGCTCCTCTCCCACCTCTCCCGTACTCGTATTTCCATCTTGGTGCAAGGAACACGACGCCGTGAC
Source organism: Chloris gayana (assembly GCA_031894775.1). NCBI lineage: Eukaryota > Viridiplantae > Streptophyta > Magnoliopsida > Poales > Poaceae > Chloris > Chloris gayana. Next base: position 21,148 of record JAUNZO010000105.1, on the reverse strand, counting down.
ACCCCCCCGCCGGACGTAGGGAGCTTTCCCGAACTAGCCTAAACTCCTCGTGTCTTCCCTTGTGCACCATCCGGCCTAAAACGCGCGGTTCCCGAGACAAATTCTACCGCCGGTGGTTCGAACACCGACGGTTGGCGCGCCAGGAAGGGGGCTGTTGCGCGTTTTCGTTAGCTTCCTCTTTTCCCTCATGGCACGGATGGTTGATTCCGAGCGCTCATTCCGGGCTCCCGGCACTACCGTGCGCCTCGGGAGCCTCGACTTTCTTGTCACTCCCGAGCGGACGCCGGTACGCGCCGAGCCGCCAGCCGCCGCAGCCCCCGCGGCCACCCCCGTCGCTGCGAACGTGACACGACTCGCCGCTCTCCCGGGGACGGCCGACCCCATGAAGGGAGAATTCGTTGGGATGGTTATCCATCCCTCCGAATCCCTCTTCGACCTCCTCGACGCCGGGGAGGACGAGGACTCCGATCAGGGCAGCAGCGACGAAGCCCATGGCCCCTCCCGCGAGTGCAATGTAGCGCATGCCGCGGGAGCGGGTGCCCGGAGCGCCGGGGGCCGGTCGCGCCGGAGCCCGGCGCTCCCGGGACCCCGGCGGCCCAACGTGCCCACGGGGCACCTCCGGCGGCGACGATCTATAGGCTCGCCTCCGGCTAGGCGCCCGGAACTCGGAGGAGGCCCGCCGTGGTCTCGACGAGGAGACCGCGGCGGTAGAGCAGGAGCTGCAGCAGCAGCGCCGGCGCCGGAGTGCAACGCGCGTCAAAGGGCTCGCCACGTCCACCAGCAGATCGCCGACGATGCCGGAGGCGAAACCCAGCATTTTCCGCGCGCAGGGCAAAACGTGGCCGTGGCAGCCGCATTGCTGAAAACCCTCCCCGTGCAGCCGACTCCCGAGGCGCAACGAGTGCAGAGGGAGATGGCCGCGCTCCACGCTAAGGCGGCGGAGCAACACGCGGAGAGCTCGCAGCGGCGCGCTGCGTTGTCGAATCAGCGCGCCAGCACCGGGCGGCGTGACTCCCATGCGGGAGGTTCGGTGCATGCTTCGTGCGGCAGCCCGCGTAGCCGGGCCAGCCCGAGCCTAGGCAATCGGTGCATTCTCGCGTCGGAGCCGCTCGCGACGCGCGCTCAACCCTTGATGCGCGCCGACGCGTTCAGGACAACAGAGGTCCGCGCCTCGTCCGCAACCCCCGCCGCGGAGGCCGGGGCGACGTCGAGCACGACCGGAGCGCAGCCCCGACCCCCGGGTCCCGGGGTCTTCAGCTCCACGATTAGGGGAGCGACCTTCCCTCCGCGCTTCCGTCCTCCGACGACGGTCGAAATACGCGGGGAGTCGAACCCCTCCTCTCGGGCCGGAGGACTATCGCCTCGCATGCCGGGCCGGCGACGCGAGTGACGATCTCGCCATCATCCGGAACCTGCCCCCGTACCTCGCCGATTCGACGAGAACCCGGCTCGAGCACCCGCCCACGGATCGGATACGATCCCGGGCCGACCTACGAGAGGTTTTCGTAGGCAACTTCCGGGCCACGTGCGCCCGCCCGGTAACCCCTAGGAGTTGAAGAACTGCCGGCGAAGCCGAATGAGCCGCTCCGGGATTACATTCGGCGCTTCTCCCGGCGTTGCAACGAGCTGCCCCACGTCGTCGATGCGGACGTCATCGGGGCCTTTCTCTCCGGAACGAACCGCGAGGCCCCGATCCACGAGCCGGGGCGAAGCTGCCCGCGAACGGCTCGGGAGCTCCTCGACATCGCCACGAGCCACGCTTCGGCGAGGAGGCGGTCGGAGCCCTCCTCCACCGCGACGTCCCCGAGAAAGGGAAAGGGAAGCGGGCCGACGGCAACGCCGACGGAGGGCCTTCCGGCTCCAAACCCAATAAGAAGAACAAGTCGCGGTCGACCGATGGTCCCATGGTGGCCGCGACCGAGAAGAAGGCCCGAAGCAGCCCAACAAAAACCCTCCCGACCACTTCGAGAAGAAGTGGAACGGCCCATGCCCCAACCACGAGTTCCCCGTCAAGCACTTGATGCGGGATCGCTCGCCGATGAAAAAGTTCATCACGCAGCATGGGCGGAAGGGACGCCCCGCAGGGACCAGGAGGAGAGCGCCGGGGTCGAGGGCGACGCCGGTGAAGAGAACGACGAAGGCTTCCCTCGGGCGGAGGGTTGCCCGATGATCTTCGCGAGCTCCGACGCTCGCCCTGGTCGACGCTCCGTCAAGCTCGAGCGCCGTGACGTGTTCGCTACAAAACCCGCGACCCCGCCTTACCTCAAGTGGTCGGTACCCGGTCGTGGTCGACCCGATCATCGCCAAGACACGCCTCTCCAAGGTGTTGATGGACGGAGGCAGCGGCCTCAACATTCTATACGCCGATGTCCCGGATGCCATGGGCATCGAGCGCTCGCGCATCCACCCGAACGGTTCGCCGTTCCATGGTGTCGTTCCCGGAACGCAGGCCATTCCCATCGGGCAGATCGACCTGCCCGTCACATTTGGGACTCCTTCGAACTTCCGAACGGAGACCCTAACGTTCGAGGTGGTTGGATTCCCGGGAGTCTACCACGCCATCCTCGGGCGGCCGTGCTACGCGAAGTTCATGGCCGTCCCAAACTATGTCTACCCGAAGCTCAAGATGCCCGGGCCGAAGGGAGTCATTACCATGGGCGCGTCTTTTCAGCATGCCTACCAGGTGCGACGTCGACAACCGTGACCTGGCTTCGGCGCACTCGGCCTCCACCACCGAGCCGGCGGTCATCGTGGAGCGAGTAGTCGAGGACCCACCGTAGGCGAGCCGCAAGGCGGCCTCTTTCGAGCCGGCGAAGGGAACCAAAGAGGTCGTCCTCGACCTCGAGGGAGACGACAAGAAGACGGTGCATATCGGCGCCACCCTCTCCCCCAAATAGGAAAGCGCGCCTGTCGAGTTCCTCCGCGCGAACGCCGATGTCTTCGCGTGGAAGTCTTCGAACATGCTCGGGAATACCAAGGGAAGTCACCGAGCACTCCTTGCATATCGTGCCGGGTTCCAAGCCGGTGAAGCAACGCCCGTGCCGCTTCGACGAGGAGGAGCGCAGGGCCATCGGGGAGGAGATCGCGAAGCTCTTGGCGGCCGGGTTCATCAAGGAGGTGTATCACCCCGAGTGGTTGGCTAACCCTCGTTCTTGTACGAAAAAGAATGGGAAATGGAGAATGTGCATTGATTATACTAGCCTGAATAAGGCCTGTCCCAAGGATCCTTTTCCTTTACCGCGCATTGACCAAATAGTCGACTCGACCTCCGGGTGCGAAACCCTCTCGCTTTCTAGACGCGTACTCCGGTACCATCGGATAGCACTCGACGAATCCGACCAACTCGCTTCCTCCTTCATCACGCCCTTCGGCTCATACTCGCTACACGACGATGCCGTTCGGGCTCAAGAACGCCGGTGCCACGTACCGCAGGTTCATCCGTAAGTGCTTCGACTATCTCATCGGAGATATCGTTGAAGCCTACGTGGACGACATCATCGTCAAATCCGTAAAGGCCGACCAACTCGTGGTCGACCTCGAGCGCGTGTTCGCCAAGCTACGCGAGAACGGCGTTAAGCTCAACCCCGAAAAATGCGTCTTTGGGGTCCCGCGAGGGATGTTGTTGGGATTTGTCGTCTCGGAGCGTGGCATCGAGGCAAACCCGGAGAAGATCACCGCCATCGAGCGCATGGGTCTGATCCGGAACATCAAGGGGTGCAGCGGCGCCGAGTCGTTTCATCTCACGACTCGGGGAAGAGCACTCCCGCTCTACAAGCTCCTCAAGAAGTCCGACAAGTACTACGAAACAAGAATATTGTAACATATTCTTGTAACACATAGAGTCATGTGTTACAAAATATTTTATAGGAACACAAAATTATGTGTTACAAGTATGTTTGTAACATATAGTTTTTATCCCATAATTATGTGTTACAAGAAGTGACTACAAGTAACACAAAATTTATGTTACATGCTAGTGTTACAAAGATTATGATTATTCAATATATATCAAGTGTGAGTGTTACAAGAAAAATCTCGTTGCAACACAAAATAATGTTACAACGAGGGACTAAAACTTATGTGCTAATTCATGAAGTCCCTAAACTCTAGACGTGTGATGATCCAAAATATTTCTTGAATGAAAATAAATGCACTATTGAGTCTAAACTATTGCCATATATTAACATATTATAAGTTGTGTTGGCAAATAGGAGACTCAACTTCATATTATTATAGGTGGCGATGCAATCAAACCTTAAGTATGACACATGAGCTTATATTTGGAGTTATGTTTTGTCATAACAAGTAACACTCACTTGCAGAAAGTAACACATATATGTGTTACAATAGCCTTTACGTATACTCCATCATGTTATAAATTGAATAAATAATCACAAAAGTCACAACTATGTCCTAGCTCGGGTGGTATAGGAACTAACCTACAAATATACCACCAGAGTTCAATTCTTGGTAAACACATATTTTTATATTTAGTATTATTTTTTGAGCTACAATTGTAACACTTTTCTTAAACAAGTAACACATATATGTGTTACAATGGGTTGTTCTTGTATCACATATGTTTACAAGCGGTAACACATGTGTTTGTTACAACAAATTTTAGTTGTATCACTTTTAGTTACAAGTAGTAACGGATATATGTGTTACAACAAAATTTGCTCTAGTAAAGACGCAACCTAGATCACTTATTAAGTGTGTTACTATAGACCTCGGTAACACTTATCTCTTCTTCCAGTAACACACATATATGTGTTACTAGAGAGTTGACCCGACGTAGTGCGAGCGCTTCGAGTGGACGCAGGAGGCGCGGGTCGCGCTCGACGAAGTAAAACGCATCTTAGCCAACCCTCCGGTTTTGACTCCGCCATCCCCGGGGAACGACTCCTGCTCTACGTCGCCGCAACCACTCGGGTCGTCGGCGCCGCCATCGTGGTCGAGCGCGAGGAAGAGGGTCACGCTCTCAAAGTGCAACGCCCTGTCTACTACGTCGCCGAGGTGCTCTCCGATTCGAAGACTAGGTACCTACAAGTCCTCAAGATCCTCTACGCAGCTGATGGTCGCCGGACGCAAGCTGCGCCACTACTTCAACTCGCACTCGATAACAGTGGTGAATTCCTTCCCTCTCGCGCGATATCATCGAGAGTAGGGAATCTGCTGTCAAGGTCGCCAAGTGGGCCCTCGAGTTGATGGGACATGACGTCACCTACGCACCCCAAACGGCGATAAAGTCCCGGGTGCTAGTCGACTTCATCGCGGAATGGACGGAAACCCGGCTACCACCTGCGCCGGTGGACCAAGAGTATTGGGTCATGTACTTCGACGGCTCGTTGATGCGCCAAGGAGCAGGGCGTCCGACTCGTCTTCGTCTCTCCCCGGGGAGTGCGCATGAGGTACGCCATTCGGTTACATTTTTCAGCTTCAAATAATGTAGCCGAGTATGAAGCCCCGGTCAATGGCCTCAAGATCGCCATCGAGCTCCGGATCCGACGACTCGAGGTCCGCGGGGACTCTCAGCTCGTCGTCGACCAAGTAACGAAAGAGTCGAGCTTTTGAAATGACACGCCGATGCTCTATCACCAAGAGGTTCGGAGGCTCGAGGAGAAGTTCGATGGGCTCGAGCTCAAGCACATCCCTCGACGGCTCAACGAGGCAGTGGACTCGCTTGCCAAGATGGCTTCCAGCCGGGAACCGGTCCCGGCAGGCATCTTTGCCCACGATCAGCTCCACCCATCGGTACGACCCCCGTTCCTCCCAAGGATGACGGGGGACCCGTCGAAGTGAGCTCGGGGGCTGCACCGGGCGTCGGCCTCGACTCGAAGGGACACCCGAGCCTAAACGAGGACTCGGGGACTAGCCCTCCGCCGGCGGGTGGAGAAATCAAGGAAATCGACGCGCCAGCCTATAACACCCCACAAATTAAGCAAGCAAAGAGATGCTACTAAACTATAACCACAATTCAAACAATAAAGTATTGATAAATAACAACACCGCGGAAGCAATAAGATAATCAATAGAAAGGTCAATAAAACATCTCTCTAGTATTTAGCATTTCAGCAACAATATGAATCCATATGTTTAAACATCACTCAACAAATAAAACAGTAGACTCCAACTACGATGATCACAAGTTTTATATTATGATTGCACGAGGAAAACTATGAACATGTGTAAAGTAAAAATGTGTGCTGCTATTTCCCATCCCACGTCCATGGTCTCCACAATCAAGCACCCGAGGGGAAAAAAGAAAGCGCATGAGGTTTATGAAAAACCTCAACAAGTAAACGGCTTTAACAATATTATTTGAACCACAATTTAGTTAAACAACAGTTTAAGAAGCCGCATAAAAGTAGTATTAGATGAAATACAACTTCAATTGGACAGATAAATCATCAATAACTTCATAATATGAACTTCCATGCAAATGCTCGATGCAATGCGATGCATGACTTCTCTTCTACCCTCAAATCCGAACAAAAGGAAGTGAGGGTTGCAACCACATTGCTTAATTCAACGTGCGTTGCTGTACCGGTACTTACCGCACCAACATCAGAGCTACGGTGTCTTCTTATGCAACCAATGGAAAGTGCAGAAAAAATGCATATTTGTCATGTATGCCCTCATCATATTCTTTAAATTCAAATATACTTCATAATAAATATAGAATCCATAATATGATAAATAAACTCCATCACATAAAGATAAATTTCCATTTAGCAATTTATCCGGCTAGTGTGAGTCATTCAAATTTAGTGGAGGCAATTCAAATAATAGAGTTAAAGCATATAGACCACAGCGCTACGTTTACTTGCCTTCACAAATCAATAGGAGGGAGCTAAGCACGCTCTGAAGATGCACCACCTGGATATAAGTAATTCTTAGCACTCACACGATCATACAAATAAAGCAAACATTAAGTAAAACGCTCCTACACCGCAGCTCACAAACCCCGGAAAAGAACCAGCGAAAAAAACATGTTTTTTCCTAGCAGCAGTTCTGTTTAGACTAAAAAAAATCATAGCAAGTATATACTGGCAAGAAACTATATTATGACATCTACGGACAAAACCATACATGTTAGGTATTCGAAAGATATTCCAATTTCGAATTTTACTAGATCCAGAATAAAACTCAAGTGGCTTGTTCTCCGGTGACTGCAGATAAAAAAATTAACGGAAGAAAACTGCTAGTAGATCCATGGCAGTACGTTCTGTTCCTACCACGATTAAGGGCTAATAATGGCAGTAAATAATGAATAAATGATAGTAGATCACACGCTAAAGATAGGGCTCCATTACCTAGACTAGATCAAGTTGTTTCATGCTCAAAAAGAATAAGTTTAAATGAATCACGTACAGACTACCGGAGAAACCGAGACCCCTCATAGCTGATTGGTAGGATTAAGGCCCTAATGGCCGGAGCTAATCCAACTCTACGTACCTAGCACACACAGAGAGAGGGAGGGAATTACGTGTTCTAGTAGGAAACAATCAAGATCGTCGCTTCTCTCTTAGCACCCCACCAAACCCCTTCAAATCGCTTGCTACCTTCCGGCCGCTGTTCCTAACATGGTCGGGCATGGATCAATCCAACAGGAACCCAATTTCTCCAAAATGGATCAGGCAGAAAACTTACCCAAGGAAAACACCTCTCCTAGCAAGAAAAACGAAGGGGTTGTCGTGGTCTTCTTAAAGATCTACGTGAGCCACGTTACGGCAGCCAAGAGTCATGGGTAGGTGAATAGGTTTCGTTAGCTTCTCTCCCTAATTGGGTCCTTAATTAGGCCGTATAATACCCTCCACTAAGCCAAGAATTAGGGCCAAAAAAATATTCTTTGTAGCGTTACACCAGCGGATGGCGTGACACGACCGTCCGATTGGAGGGCGCCGTACATCGAGTACCTCCTCCACGGCAAGCTTCCGGCTGACCGGACGGAGGCGAGGCGTCTCCACGTGCGCTCTAAGTCCTTCGTCTTGGTCGATGGCGAGCTTTACAAGCGCAGCGTGTCGAGAGTCTTGCAGCGCTGCATCCACATCGAGGAAGGTGCGACTCCTCAACGATATCCACGCGGGAGTCCGCGGCCACCACGCCGCGCCGCGGACCCTCGTGGGCAATGCCTTTCGACAAGGCTTCTACCGGCCAACCGCCGTAACGGATGCGACCCGCGTCGTCCGTACATGCAAGGGTTGCCAATATTATGCCCGACAAACGCATCAATCCGCTCAAGCCCTCCAAACTATACCCGTCACTTGGCCCTTCGCGGTCTAGAGTCCGGACTTGGTCGGGCCTTTGAAAAAGCGCCCGGGGCTTCACCCACTTACTCGTCGCGGTCGACAAGTTCACGAAGTGGATCGAAGCCCGAGCCATCAGCAAGATCCGCTTCGAAGAGGCGATCGAGTTCTTCCTCGACATTGTTCATCGTTTTGGCGTTCCCAACTCGATAATCACGGACAATGGCACACAGTTCACGGAGAAGAAATTCCTCACGTTCCGTGACGACTACCACATTCGAGTGGATTGGGCGGCTGTGGTAACCCCGAGACCAATGGGCAGGTCGAGCGGGCGAACGGCATGATCCTACAAGGACTCAAGCCACGTATTTATGACCGTCCGAAACGTTTTAGCGGTCGATGGGCAGCCAAATTACCCGCCGTCCTTTGGAGCCTTCGGACGACTCCGGAGTCGAGCAACCGGCTATACGCCGTTCTTCATGGTCTACGGTTCGGAAGCAATCCTGCCGACCAACCTCGACTATGGTGCTCCCGTGGTTCGCGCCTTCAACGAGCAAGGGAACCAAACGACCCTCGAGGATGCAGCAGACCAGCTCGACGAAGCACGTGACGCCGCGCTCTTGCATTCTCGCTAAGTACCAACAAGCGCTTCGATGATATCACGATCGCAACGTCAATAGTCGAGGCTTCAACATTGGAGACATGGTGCTATGCGGAGTGCAGAGCAACAAGGATCGTCACAAGATATCCCTCCTTGAGAAGGACCTTACATCGTCGCACGCGTCATCGGGCCCGGCTCCTACAAGCTCAAGACAATGGAAGGTCGAGAACTAACCAACGCCCGGAACATTGTGCAATTACGTAAGTTCTATCCCTAAGCTCGCGTTCGTTCCTTTGCTCCTTAAGCGATCACCCGCTAGGTACAGGTGACCCTTGACCTCCGTAGCGAGGTCGAGCCCCACTCGGGGCCGGAAAGCGAGCGAAACCACGATTTTTCAAAAAATAAAAAATCGCTATACTTAGCTCGTTTCGCGAACAAATTTGCTAAGTTTCACTTGGCCTTGGATTCAAGTCTCGTTAACGATCAAAGTAAGCGCGAGCAAACAAACTCACGATCTAAGTTGGTCCGAAGGCTGAAGCTCGAGTGCCCCAGCGGCCCTAGCAAACGCTCACCAAAAACGACTAAGTTCAACGAGGCTCGACGGATCAAACTTTGCGAATCAACGAAATAGATGAAAAGGCCAAAATATACTCAAGTCGAACTTAAAATTACTTGATAAAGAGCAGGACCTCGAAGGGTCAAGCGCAGAACGATTCGATAAACTTAAAGTTATTTACATACGGGGAACTACGCCCTTTGTTCTTAACAAAACAAAACAACAAAAACTAATCCCCTAATTTCTCTACGTCTTGGGGAGGGGCTCCTCCTCGAGCTTTGCAGCAAGGGAATCAGCGGGTGCGCGGGTCTCGGCCTTCGGCGACTCCAGCTCGGCGCCGGCGAAGCCAGGAACAAGTCCCGTGCCGACGGCCCCGAAGTCGAGATCTTCGTAGTGGGACGCCAACATCGTGAAGGTCGCGCGCACGGCGGAGTGCTTGGCTCCACGAATCACCACGCCAATCTGCTCCGACGGAGTGGCCTCGACGTCGGCGAACGCGCGGCCCACGGCGGCGTCGAGCTCCCTCCGCGACGCCTCCGCCGTGACCAGCCTTTGCTCCAGCCCCGCAAGGAAAACTCAACTTCATAAACCCGAACTCGAGTAGTCGAGGAAACGACTATGGGATTCGATTAAGATCAAGGAGGAAGGGCTTCGAACACCTACCCTCCTTCTCGGCCCGCCGCTCCCGGAGCTCGCGAAGGTAGCCGGACGCGGTCCGGTGGGAGACATCCGCCACGGCTTCGGCCTTCGCCTAAGCTCCCGCCTCCGCTTGGAGCGCCTCCTTGACCTTCTCCACCGCCGAGGCGGCCTCTTCGGCCTTCGCCAAAGCCGCGAGAGCCTCCTCCCTTGCGCGGCGCGCCTCCACCGGCTCGAGCTCCGCCGCCTCCTTCGCCGCCCGGAGAGCTTCCTCCCGAGCGAGCGCCCCGTCCAAACCGACGCGAGCCTCGCCGGCCGCCCGCATTAGCTCGCCCGCCTCCGACTCGAGCCGGCCCAAGAACGCCCGCACGGCCGGCGCGAGCCCGGCCACAAAATTGGACAGCCTCCGGTCCGGAGGCTGCCCTAGAGCGCGGCCGGACTCCGTCGGCGCCCCCTCCGCCGCCGTGGCCGTGGCGGCCGCCTCCTCGACGCCCGTCCTCCTCGACCTAGCGGCTCGCGCCGCCGAGGAGGTCGGCGACTTGCAAAGGGTCGTGGGTGGAGCCCTTCTTCGCGGTGGCACCGTCCGCTGGGCGCGAGCGCGCCCTGCCAGGTTCGCTCTCTCGAACACGCTTGCCGGCGGCCACCGTCGGGTCGACCGCCGCCCGTGACGGCTCCTCGACGGGCTTTGCCGGAACCTCGAGCCGGGCGAGGATCCCGCGACGCCTCCCCGACGGGCGCAGCCGGTTCAAGGATATCAACACGCGCATCCGCGTGCCGTGAGGCCGGCTCATCGGCCGCAGCAGGTCTAGAGACGTCAACGTGCGCGTCCGCACGCCGGTCTTCCGCGTCGCCCTCGCCGGCTCGAGGACGGCCCCGCCGACTTCTTGGGCTCGCAGCGCCTCGGCCGCTGAAACCTTGCGCGGGCACCACGTCCGCGGGCGCGGCGGAGGAAGGACCTCGCAGATCTACTCCATCCGCCGCACCGTCTCCGGGCGCCGCGGGCGCGCGATTGAGGTCCGTACCGCCTCCGACTAGCTCGGTGATCATCTCCGCCGCCTCTCTTGCATCGACGGGCGGATCTACCGTAAGATCGACCACCTCTATCCTAAAGAAGAGGTCCGAGGCTGGTCCCGTCCCCTCTACACGAGACGCCTCGTCAGCCCTAGAGCTCGACTCACCCTCGTGAGGAGCGGGCCGACTCGAGGGACCGGCCGCGAAGGTCGAGGTCGAGGGGGCGGAGGACTCGAGGCCCGAGGTGACGGCCCGGCGGGAGCGGACGAACGGGGTTTCCCCGTCGCTCTCAAACTCGCCGGCCCCGCCATCATCTTCGGAATCCGTCGGCACGGGGTCGAGGCGGTGGATGCCGTGTCGGGGTTCTACCCCGCGGCCCGGTATGCCTCCCTCTTCCTCCGGCGCTCGACGTCTCGCGCCGTCTTCTCCAGCTGAAGCCTCACGGCCACGTCCCCGGCCGCCTTCCTCTCGCCTTGCTCCTCCGCGGCTTGGAGGCGATTGGCCTCGCGCCGGGCGGCTCTCGAGCCGCAACGGTGCGCGACTAAGCGGAATCCGGATGTAAGGAAAAGGCGGATTAGCAAACGAACTCGAACGAAGACTCGAATGCGCGGCGAGACGGCAAAGGACGAATCGACTTACCACGTCAAGGGCATCCGGGTGCGGCTTCATTGGGGGGCCCCGGGGACGGGCCAGGAGCGCGAGGCGGTTCCCAGCACGCTCCGGACGCGCGACGCAACGGTGTCGTCATCGAGCTCCTGCACCGCCATCACGGTGTCCGGGACGACGTGATCGTTGCTCGACACCGGTGCATCAACATCGAGCGCCGCATTAGCGGTGCGAACCTACGCTTGTGGTAGGAACCTACCACCACCGTCACGTCGACGTTGAACCGGGCCGGATGCCGGATCGCCTCGATCGCCGGGTCGACCTTGCGAATGCTAGCGCGGGGGCAGCCCCACTTCCATTCTTCCGGAGCCTCCTCAAAAACCCGGTCCTCGAAGGTGCCACCCCTGGTTTGACGTGGGGTGGTCACCGTGATGTAGTCTCTCCCCGGTCCCTCCTCATCACGATCCCCGAGCAGCCGACGTGCGCGAGAACCTCCTCGCCCCTAGTACCTCCGCGAGGTTGATGCGGAAATAGTACCTCCGGAGGTCGAGGTCGGGCGCCATCCCCAGGAAACCCTCGCAGAGAGCAACGAAAGTGCTCAACCGCCGGATCCCATTAGGGTTCGGATGCTCGGAGCTCCAGTCCGTTCCGGAACATCATCGCCCGCAGAAGTCATTCCCCGACGTTCCCGTGCCGCGCTCGTGGAAGTGCAGGAAGGAGACCACGTAGCCCCGGGGAGGCTCCGGTGTGACTCGTTGCCGGGAAGCCTCCACCACCGGTCGAGGCCGCGGTCGCGCAGCCAAGCCTTGCGCCACCAATCGGTCGAGCTCGGCCCTTGTCGTCGTGGAGCGGGTCCAGGTCGACATGGCCGAGGGGAAGGAGGAAGGCTCGGAGCTACGAAGGAAAGGCGAAAGCCGGAGCCCGGAAGGCGAAGGCCAGGGCAAGAAAGGCAAAGGCGGAGAAGGCGATGGCGCGTGGGAACCAAGGGACACGGCAGGCAGCGGCTTAACTAGGCGGCCGCGCCGGCGGTCGCGACCCCTCGGCTCCGATGCGGGCCCCACGACCACCACTACCCCGGTAAAGCCCCTTAACCCCTTCACCCCAATTTTCACGCCACTATCTCCGGGACCGCAGCCCAGCAGCTCGTACTAATTGCGCGGGTCCCGCCACCACCGAGAGGAAATCGAATCCACGCCGCGCGGGTCCACCACTACACGCCAACGAACGGATGAGGACGCGCCTCGATCTCCGAACCATGGAAGCCGAGAAGGTAAACCCCCACGCTCCCTTCGGCAACCTTGTCCTTTCGCATTCTCTTACTTGCGAGCAGAGACGTGAAGGGGCACACACCTCGAGGGAGCCACTCGACCTCCAACCAGCTTCCTTCAAGGTCGAGCGCCGACCCGGACTCGACTAAACCAAAGCTCGACCTCGAAGGTAAGCGGGGATAAGGGACCGAAAACTGTCTCGACGGCCCCACCCAGCCGAGGTTCGAAGGCTAGCCCGATCGAAAGGGTTCGACAACCGCCTCGAGCACCATACACCGAGCCGGGGAGTGACGTCGATGGGTCCACCTAGCGACCACGACCCACGCGCACAAGCGCAACGGGCATCGACTAACACGTTCGAGTCCGAGTCGACCTCGACTAAGGGGAATCTCATCGTAGAGTTGCATCGAGCCCCCGTAACCCAGCCGAACGGTTTTGGGTCCCAATCGAGGGCGACCGCACGGATAAATGGAGTTCTCCCCGCCGGGCCCGACGGAATCTCTTCGACGAGAAACCGCAACTCCACTCGAGCTTTTCCCGTTATCGAGCTCACCAAGCCCCGCGTGTCGGCCCTTCCGGGCAAATCGCGGATCTGCTCTACCCTCCGTCGTGCGAGAGCGATGCGGATGGGGAAAACGACTAAGGCGAACCACCTCTCGATCGGCCGACCGCATCGCGCGGGGGCTCGGGGGCTGGAATCGCAACACGGGGTCCAACATCGGGACCGCATCTCGTTCGCAACTCAGCCAGGGCATAAGTCTTCAACTCATCCCCCGGCTCGGGGCTACCATCCACCGGACGCGCTCGCGCGCACCCGGCGGATAACAAGCTTTCATAAGAAACACGTGAACACGACTCCCCGCCTTTATGATAGATCCCCCGGTGAGTCCTCGACTCACCCGCGGGCTTGGGGGCTACCGTCGGGGAAAAGATTAACGCTGCCACGTGGCAGCGTCCGGACCCACCTAGCAGAGGATTAACACGAGCCACGTCACCGCAAGAGGCCGGCCCGCACCAGTACAACCTAGCCAGGAAAACGACCGGCGGGAGCTAAAACTTAACCTTGGGGCATTACTCGAGGACGCCCGCCTCGCACGACCCCGGCCGCCTTGCTCAGGAGGGTTCCGTCCCGCACGACTTTGGCCATACGACCTCCGTACTCGAGCTCCATGCTCGAGCTCCGGGCTCGACCTCGTGACTCGACCACCAACCGCATTAATTCCGAACCGCCCGACGCCCACGTGGGCGTTACTCGGAAATCATTGGCGGGGGTCTAAACCCCATCCCTCCTGCCACCACCTACTCCCGTCGGGGCACGCCGACGGGACGTGCCAGCCCCGTTGCCCGACAGAGTTGGTGTGGACCGAAACCTTCGGGAGAAGCCATCGTTCGCCGATGTATGGACGTACGACGTCCCGTCACGCCCGTCGAACGGTGTAACTCGAGGTCGGGCTCGAGTTACACTCCGCCTCGCACGAGCTTTGCCTACAAGCTCGAGTCACGGAGAGCCGCTCCTCCGTCTCGACCACGCCTAGACCATCATTGCACTCGACAAAGAAGGACGGCATGGCCTCGTCCCGTCCAACAACTCTGCAACGACGCCATCCACGGCTCCTCCAATCGCGGAACACTCCATCCCGGTACTCGCATCTACAGGAACGACGCGACTACCCGGTCAACCCCGCCAAAACGTACGGGAAGAGGGCCGATGGGACAACACCGAAGCTCGATTAACTCCACGACTAGCTCTCTCTCTCTCTCTCTCTCTCTCTCTCTCTCTCTCCCGTAACTCGAGCTCCACCCCCGTGACTATAAAGGGGTGCGAGCCCGCTTCACGCGCACGACGAGACGTACACGCTACAACGAGCGCGCATTCACACATTACACTTCGCACGGGACCTGGAGTACGCTCCTCTCCCACCTCTCCCGTACTCGTATTTCCATCTTGGCGCAAGGAACACGACGCCGTGACACCCCCCCGCCGGACGTAGGGAGCTTTCCTGAACCAGCCTAAACTCCTCGTGTCTTCCCTTGTGCACCATCCGGCCTAAAACGCGCGGTCCCCGGGACAAATTCTACCGCCGGTGGTTCGAACACCGACAGATACGTTGGTTCATGTTCGAAAGGTAATTCGAGACCATGGACCGGACTATGAAAAGATCGATGCTTGTGTGAACGATCGTGTGTTATTTCGTGGAGACTATGAGAAGAGGAACTATTGTCCAACATGTCGAGAGATTAGGTGGAAAAACGCAGATTATAAGCTTGGTGAGTGGACGATCGATAATGGTAGGAAGAAATTATTTCCTAGGAAAATACCTAATTTTCCTCTTACTCCTAGACTCGTGGAGATTATACATAAATGAGACCACATCATCGTGCATGCATTGGCACGACAAAGAATTGGTTGAAGATGGCAAAGTGCGGCACCCAAGCAAACTCATTGGCGTGGAAGCACATAAATGAGAAGTATCACGATTTGTTTGCATATGATCCACGGAATGTACACTTGGGGCTTGCATCAGATGCCTACAATCCTTTTGGAATGTTAAATGTGAATAACACTACATGGCTAGTCATCCCGATTCCTTATAATTTGCCTCCATGGTTGTGCATGAAACAGTCTTATTAGATGATGTCAATGCTAATTCCGGGACTTAATCTCAAGGACAGTAACATTGATGTGTATTTGCAGCCACTAATTGATGAGCTAAATGTTCTCTCGGACTAAAGGAGTGGAAATGTGGGATGCAAAAGGTGAGAAAGAATTTTACTCTACGTGCAATTCTACTATGAACAATAAATGACTTTCCCGCATATGCCATGTTATCCGTCTGGAGCACGAAAGGGAAATTTGCGTGTCCTTATTGTCACAAGGATAACAATTACCTGTGGTTAAAACATGGTAAAAAGCATTGCTACATGGGGCATCGTCGATTTCTAGAAATGTTGGACCAATATTTGCAAAATATCAAGAAAAATAAAAAAATGTTGAGTCAACATGTGAAAATGTCGAGTAAAGTAAGAAATTTTGGAACAACATTTGCAAAAATGTTGATTAAAACAAATGTTGAGTCAACATTTGAAAAAGTTGAGTCAACATGTCGAAAAAGTTGAGTAAAATAAGAAATGTTGGACCAACATTTGCAAAATATCAAGAAAAATAAAAAATGTTGAGTCTATGTGTGAAAATATTAAGTCAACATGTAAAAATGTTGAGTAAAGTAAGAAATGTTGGACCAACATTTACAAAAATGTTGATTAAATACAAATGTTGAGTCAACATTTGGAAAGTTGAGTCAACATGTCAAAAATGTTGAGTAAAATAAGATATTTTGAACCAATATTTGCAAAATATCGAGAAAAATAAAAAATATTGAGTTAACATGTGAAAATATTGAGTAAAGTAATAAATGTTCGACCAACATTTGCAAAAATGTTGATTAAACACAAATGTTGAGTCAACATTTGAAAAAAGTTAAGTCAAGATGTCAAAAAAAGTTGAGTAAAATAAGAAATGTTAAACCAACATTTGTAAAATATCAAGAAAAATAATAAATGTTGAGTCCATATATGAAAAATGTTGAGTGAACATGAGGAAAGTTGAATCAATATGTGAAAAAATGTTGAATAAATACGAAATGTTGAACAACATTTGCCAAAATGTTGAGTCAACATGTGAAAAATATTGAGTAAAGTATGAATATTGAACCAACCTTTTTAAAAATGTTGATTAAACACAAATGTCGAGTCCACATTTGGAAAAAGTTGAGTCAACGTGTCAAAAAGTAAAAAAAATTAAAAATACGTTAGGTAAACATGTCAAAAATTGAGTCAACATGTGAAAAGTTGAGTCAAGATGTGAATATAGTTAAATAAAATAAACAAATATTGACCGAATGTTTGCAAAAGTATCAAGAAAATATAAAAATGTTGTTTCAACAAAAAAAGTGATGTTTGAAATAATAGGTCAACATTCTACAACAGGAAATATCTAAAACATAAACTTATTCAACTTTTCAGAAATAGAAACGTCCAAAAACAAAAAAGTTTTCTAAAATGGGATCGGCTACTGTAATGTGACCGCCAAATAGAAACGGGAGGCATGCGCAACTCATCTCATTGTAGCGACTTTTCATCGTGTCCTGCGCGGGCATCAAATATCAGTTGGACGCCGAGAGTTGTATATACTGATCACGACCAACGTCGAAACCATGGCCATGTGTTAGTGCGCGCACGTACGTGTGTACGTGGTGTGTGCCTACCTAACGTCATTCTCAGTGTGGGTTTTATTTGCATTAAATAAGGTGCCACATCAGCTAAATTGCTGATATGACAAGGTAATTAATATGAAAGAGATGAAATGAGTTTCATTAGGATGAAAATCACGTGGCACTGTTTCATATGTATGAAACTTGCATTGAGAGCACAAAAGTTTCATCTCAACTTATTTCGATCAATCCCAATACAAGAAATTATTGTTATGGTATGCCTATGAAACCGCGAAAATGAAACGGTGCATTGAGAGAGACCATTTCATCTATCAAATAAAATCTCTATTGCTTATGTGGCACTCTTAAAAAGCGTGAAATAAAACCATGAGACTGGCCTAATCTTCTGATTTTCTCATTCGGTAAATTTGTGAGTCGAGACATATATACGTTTCTGTCGCTGGACTGGATTGTCGAGAAAATGAAAACGCTAGAGACGGACGAGCAGCACGGCACTGATGACACCAGAATGGCGATCGCTATCGGGACGGACGGCTGCTGATGTGGCTCCGGCTCAGCCCTCCTTTTCGCGAATCCGTTCGTGTTCTGGAGAGCGTGTACGTGCACCCACTTGCTGCCTTGTGTTTGTGTATAGATTTTGACTAAGGCTACGGAATCGGGACGGACGACAGCTGAACTGTGTGCGCCCTCATTTTCTCGAATCACGGTACTGTTTGCCGAGTGCTCACACTCAACAGAAGACTCACTCTGCAAAGGTTTGGGCACTCGGCGTACATGCTCTTCTTTCGGGTAGTGAGTAGTGACCTCTCGTTGAGATAGAGCGGCCAGCCACACCACACTGACGAGATGGCTCATGTGCATCACGCTAAACTAAAATGCTGAATTGTGTAGCCAGATATTGCTGATTCGATCCTACAATAACGTGTACGTAATAGCGTTCAAATATCTGATTTTACAGACTCAAAACACCCGCTATTACAGGGTCGAATCCTAGTAGTACAGAAACCACACGCGTGGAGCGTCACTCTCGAGCTGTTAACTGGAACAGGTTCCATCTGACTGACCGTCCCAATCGAACGACTACCCACGTCGCATCGCCGCAATGCGTCGCCGGCGTGCCACTTGCCAGGTGTGCGGCTGCGAGTGGCTGGAGGGAGATGCTTCCATTGGTGAGGGCAGGGCTGCGGTGACGTGGACGGAATCATCTTCCCGTCTGTTTGCGACATGCACGCCGCCCGTGTCGTGACGGGCCTCACTCCGGCCGGTACATTTTGTCTGGCCATGGCGTGTGGGAAATGGGCGCAATTAGCTACTTCCTTTGTCCCACTTTATGTATCATTCTATCAAGATTTTTAAGTATTTACATAACATCTTCTATGAATCAATCCATACAGGATTGTTGCTTAGATTCGTAGAATGTTCTATGAATATGATATATTGTCAGTGTAATAAAAAAATTCAATATTCTGAGATGAAACAGAGGGAGTATTAGAAAACAAACCTTGAAGTGACAATGTTGAGATCTACGGCTACCATATTTTTCTTTGAAACAATGAACCTTACAATAAATAATATTTTCATCATATACTACAAAGGATAAATTGTATTATCTAAGAGTTCGATCATTGGTTCGAGGTGACCCGTCAGTGATGATTATCATCATGTAAATGCATTTCTTGGCATGCTACCATACCATCCTTATCCACTTCTATTTAAGGCATGTACAACTCACAGACGGGGTTCGTCTTCAAGAATCTCGAATTTATCATCTAGACAGATATAAAGACAGTTCATATAATCCACAGCCAAATGGCCTGTCTCTAGGCTGAAATGATCCCCTTACAAAACTTCTACACACTTCACAAATACCCGTTGCAAACAACATACAAGCTCCATAGAGTTGGCAAACGACAAAAGTCATCACCTCTTTTGGAAGTTGAGTTTCATGATGGCAAATGCAAATGCCACGGCGAAGAGCACCGTGAAGGCCACGACCACAGCAGCAACCAATCCCACCCAGCTATGCTTGAAACCGAAATAGTTCTCCAGAAATACATTCACAGGGGTGCCATCATCCATAGGCGTCGTAATATCACCAAACTGTGAGGCGATTAACCCATACAACGTCCATGAGACTGGGCAGATCCAATAGTACCATCTCCACCAGACAGGAATTTTCTGTACATGTCAGCGAAAAAGATGTGAGCTATCTTTTTTCCATTTTTGAAAACATAAGGTGCTCAATGCAGTATATTTGCAAGCTAATGAGGCCGTGATACTTACAGGACGAGGGACGAATAGCCCACAGAAAACGTTCCAGAGGAAGTAGAACGAATTGGACACAATTACGGCAATAAAGTAGTTTGGCGTCAAGCCAACAGCCATCATTCCATAGAATGTGAAGTAGAGCAGTGTGAAGTACATGAAGAAGAAGTACCAGAAGAATTTGGCAGCAGTCCACTCGAACCCCATCATCGCATACACTATGATACCGTATATACTAGCCTGAACCAGCGCATAAGGGAATTCAATGGCCACCTGCAAGACAGAAATCAGGCACTTTAGATATTGTCACGAAAAGTCCAGGAATTCAGAATCCATTAGTCAAACGACCATTCACCTGCCCAAATGCATATGGAAAAGCTGAATACATGCCAGCAGCTCTTTCACGGTAAAAGACTGTTCTCTCCACAGACACCACTGGCTGGACTGAACTGGCATTTAACATCCCAATGAACAGCACTGCTCCGTACATTGAGCCCATGGCATTGAACACGTCTTGTGGCTTTGCACTAGATCAAGGAGAAATAGTTACTATGGAACCAGAATGCAAACAAGTTTTCCACTTGTGGCGGACATTCTATTGATACAATGTGCACAACTTACACTTTGCTACCAAGGTCCCAGAAGATTGTGCCAAAGAGAAGAGCTATAACAGTAGTGAAAAAAAATCTGACAGAGTTGTAAGAAGGGTTCCTCCAGTATGACAAGTTCTGTTTCCATAGGCAGGCCATGCATTGATTCACAAAAGACAGTGAGTATTCAGTTTCAAAACAGAGGTCAGTGGAACCCGGCAGTGGTTTATTCAGTTCCTCTATTAAAGCCTTGTTCTTCCTGAAAAGATTACGATTAAATCCTCATTATAAGAAATACTTTAGAAGAAATGAGGCTAGCCAAATTAAAAATCAATGGTCTAGATTAAAATCATAAGAGTGATCCAGGGCAGTACAGCACTATAGATAACATCATTCCCTAAGTACATAATTGTGAGTTTATGACTAATAAAAAATCAATGTATTATTTAAAATTTGTATCTAATCTGTAATGGAAAATGTGCTAGAGGACAGTACATGTGTTAGATTAGTTGCCATCTCGCGATCCTCACTGACTAAATATTTCCCAATGGATAAAATGCTCGAAACATACCTATACTGCTATAGATTTCATCAACCTAATACATGACTTTGACATGGTAAGAGTAACGAAGATGCATGCCAGAAGAGGCAGGGGTAGCAGGAATAGAGCTGAATCAGTCTGTCATCAACAAAGAAATCACTTTGAAATCCTAGTTTGCGCTTGCATAGGATGTTGAAAAGTAAAGACCTATAGCCATGGTCCAGGGCAGTAGAGCACTATAGTAACACCAAAAACTGAATCTGTTAGTTGGATTAAGCATAATCCACTTACATGTAGAGTTCAGAGTTCCTGTATATGTCACTATAATCAACACCCAGTGATTTCTCCTGAGAATCTGTTGTTACTTCCAACATCCATGTTGCTGGATTATAGCCATCTCTGATTTTACTGACTCCATGGATCCCCTGAAATGTATGGAACCACATGTAACTGTAAGTAACTGTCATCAACTCATGCACCAATACGGCCTAAATGTTCTAAAGAAAGTTGTACATAATATCTTAGTGTTAAAAATCATATGAGGTATAGATAGTTACAATGAAACTTTCAACATCGCCTTTTTCTATGACCCC